>LDAU01000149.1:0-104504 GCA_001447515.1 Pseudocohnilembus persalinus
TTAATAAAAAAAATAAAAAAAAAAAAAAAATAACAAAATAAATAAACTAAAAATTTAATAATTAAAAAAAATTAGTAAAATTTTTAATATTTCTTATATTTATATATGAATCAAAACGAATAAAATTAATGTGAAATTGTAATTGAAATACCATATGCTGAGATTTCATTAGTATCTTTAAAAAATCAAGAATTATAATATATAGATAAAGATAAGCTTAAGATTTGTGAATTCTCAAATACTAAAACTCATATATTTCTTATGAATAATTTTAGATTAGTAATATTTAAATAAATTCCTATTTATGTTACCGAGTTTGACGAGTTTAGAACATATGTAGTTTATAATGACGAAAAAAATTATTGTATTAAAATTTCTAAGGTATACTTTCTTAAATTCTAAAATAAATATCTATATAATATAATATTTTTATATGACTTTATTCCTTATATTAAGGGAAATAAAAATATTAAATATAATGAAAAGTTTTCGAATATTTTTAGTGAGACCATAAAAAAATATGATAAATATTTATTTTAATAAAATTTTTATTTATTTTTAAATATTTTATAGTAATATGAAAAACTTTATCCTTCATTTGAGTAAATTTTATCTGAAATTTGTACTCTAATATACAATTCTGAAAACTATATAGATAAATGTAATGCTGAAGTTGTAAATGAAACAAACTAAAATGAATTAGATGATAATGAAAAAAATTAAAAAATAAATGAAATATAGAGTAAAAATTGTTAAAAAGTATAAGAAAATAATATAGTGAAATTTATAAAATCTGGTGGCAAAGTTATAACATAAGGAATATAATATGGCACAAAAGCAACAACTAAAGTAATTAAAACCTCTGCTGACTATCTTTTACCTAATAAAGGCTTTTAAAAGTAAAATTTAGTTCATTAATAATTTAATAATAGTTATATTTTATTATCAATTTTATAAACTTTTAGAGAATTTTTATATGATCTTTAATTACTAACTTTTTTGTAATTTATAAATTATTTGAATTAAAAAATTTCTTTATTTGTATTAAGTAAAGTGTTTTTATTGTGTCTATTTTAATATAAAAAAAAAAGAATAATATCATAAATCGTCATATGGTTATATAATTTATTAATTTATAAATATTTTCGTTGAATATATACGACATTAAATTTGAATTACAAATTTTTATTTTATTTATTTTTACTGGCTAATAATATAAAAATCAAAGTTAAAATCAAAAAATAATATAAGTTTTAATAAATAGAAAATTATATCATAAATAATTTTTTTTTATTTTTATTTAGAAAAAATATATAAATATCTTAAAAAACTAAAAATAAAGTAAAAAAAATATAAAAACAATCGGGAGAAGTTTTTTAATTAACATCCTAAACAGTAAAGGCTATTTTAGATATACAAAGTACATTAACATAATAAGCTTTTGAAAAAATATGCAAGAACAAAAGTAAATAAAAATAATAACTATAATAATTAAATAAGTATCTTATAACTAATGTTTTAATATTTTTAAATAGGTGGGACTTCAAAAAAATTATAAAATCCAAAATTAATTTATATCAAATAAATTGCAGCACAATCTTTAGCTAGTATTTCAGAAATTTTATAGTAATTAGATGATTCAACTGGAGTTTTAGTAAAAGAATTTGGACAAAATTATAGAAAAGTAATTTTTATTTTTGATAAAAAAATTTAAATATAAATTTCTTTATCAAAACTAATATGAAAATTATATATTTTATTTTAGGTTATTAAAGAAAGATACGGGGACGATTTAGCAGAATTAACAGATATATTTTTTGAAACTTCAGAAAATATACAAAAAATATATATAGGAGTTACAAATACAGGTACAAAAGGGTTATTAAAATAATAAGGTAAAATTACAGCTGTCGAAGTTGGGAAAAAATTATGAAGAAATAAAATTGATTCATAATTTTTATATTAAAATAAAAAAGATAATAAACTAATAAATATTTGTTTAATAATAATAAAATTGATCATATGAATATTTGTTTATAATGATTTTAATAATTAAAATTAAATTAAATGGTGAATTTTTTTACATAATAATAAATATATAATGTAATTGATAAAGGTGATTATAATTTGTAATTTAAAATATATAGCTTTGGTTTTGTATATTATAATTTTTATATTTATAAAATAAGTATAATTATTTTAACTATATATAATATGTTAATTATAAATTTAAAATAATTAAAAATAATATCACAAAAATAATTATGATTTGATAAATTCTAGCATACTAGAACATTAATTATTGTATAATTACATAATTAAACAGAATTGTCATATATTATTTTATTTAATTATAATCAATATTAAAAATAAAGGCCATTATATATTTAATCATATAAAATTATTTTTTTGAGTTTTTAAATTATTTTGTAATAATTTTGCTTGTTATTAGGATTTATTTATGTTTTTTATTTGCTATTACTACAGAGATAACTGTTATTATTTAATTTAAGCATGGTATTATAACTGTTCTTATTTATGATTTTTATGAATATAGGAAAAGTTTTCATCTTTCCCTTTTTGTACTACTATTTTAATTTTCTATCTTTACATTCCATCTTTTTTTTCTTATTCTAATTAATCTTTAATTTCATCTTAATAATCCCTCTTAGAAAATGTTTAATAAATAAAATAAAAATTGAAAAGAAATCTTAATGATATGAATTTAAAATAAATACTTTATATAAGAAAAAATTTTATAAAATTATACTAATTTAATTTAATAGTATGCAGGGTATAACATGAATCATTTAAATACGAATTTTATCTTAAATAATTAAATAAAATATTTTTTGTATTTTAGTGATATATATATTTTTATAAAATTATTACTAACTTATTAAATCATTATCTAGATTATTTTTTAAATTAAATCTAATAATTCCTGACTTTTTTTATCCAAATTTAATTTGGAATAAAATTTACTATCGACCTTTAATAAGCATATGTTAGGTTTGGAAATAATTTATTTATATTTTAATTAATTATTTGATTAATAAAAAATTGTTAATTTTTTTTAATTTTTTGATAAAAAAGTACATACACATAGGCAAAAAATAATCTATGAAATATTTTTTTAATTCATTAAAAAAAGTATGATAAAGAAAAATATTATGTATATTACCATTATATTTTTGATTATCTACCTTTAATTTCCTGAAACAAATTCACTTATGGGTTTATTATTTTAAATCAATTTAAATAATGTTTCTTCATCTGTAATCTATTATTTATTTTATTGATTGTGTTAATTAATAATTAATTCATAATTATTAGATGCAAAATAATTTTTTTTCCTAAGAGGTGCAATTTCTATTTATTTGAACTCTTTTTATTATTAATCTTCATTTTCTTATTCCTATTAATTTTAAATAGTTTGGTCTTATTTAAAAGATTTTTGGTTTTCCAAAAATTTAGTCTGATTATTAGTTTAATCGTTCTTCTATAAAATATAAAAATATAAAAAAATTTTAAAAAATAATAAATATCTGTAATTATACATTGTTTTCATTATTTTCAAGTTCTTCCAATTTTTAAAAGTCTTATTGAGCATCATTTTTAATCACTTGTAAAAATTCATTTAATTTATAATCGTCGATTGAACTATTATTAACTTATGATATAACTGAACTATTAACCTTTAATTCATCGTCAAATCTAATTTATTAATTACTTTAATAAAATGGACTTGGTATTGGATTTTTTTAATTTATAACGTCAACATGGCTAAATTATTTTTTATGAATAGGTTATATTTTCCTAGATTTTATGACCATTTCTAAATTATCATCTGGATTCTATTAATAAATAAAAAAAAATGAAATTTTTATTGAAAATATTTAATTTAATATTACCAAATCAGTTAATAAATTTAAACTTATTTAATCCTTATTTTTTCTTTTAATATTGTATAATGTTTCAGGTTTATTTGTATTCATAAGATCTAATTCATTATTTTCGATATGGCCATTTTTAATTTAATTTGTATTCAATTAGTTTCCCATTAATTCAAATTTTTTTGTTAGAATTTTTTTTATTTAGGAATATAATATAACTATTATAAAATATAAAAAACATAGTATAAGTAATTTTTTATATAAAATTAAATAAATGAATAATAAGCTTAAAATAAAAATAAGAATTTATAAATAATATCTAATTTTATAATATTAATGTTTCATATTTCCAATTAATTGAATTTTTAGGCAACAAAATTAAGCATATGAAGTTTTATTGGTAAAATTTCACTTATTAATTTATTACTTTCAAATTCAAGAACCAGTCTTCTACTTTCTTCATCCAATAGCCTATAACTAAGCCATACAGCTTATTATAAATTTATTAAATTTATTTTTATTTATCTTAGAAAATTAGTAAAATTATACATAAGTATTTAAATAAAATAAAACTGTAATTTTTTATATTAATTTTTTTTACACATTATAAAATTAATTTTTTGTAAATCAATAATCTAAATTTAATAAGTAAATAATATTATATATTAAATTTTACATTTTGAATTTTCTAATTCAGATAATTCTAATTTTTATTCTATCTGGTCTAGCATTTAGGCAATATTGTCTTTATATTATTTAGATTTTAAAAATCTGTATTTAATTTGACTTTTTCTCTCTTGCCAGTGTCTTTAGAGTTATATATATCCTGTTACTATTTAATCATCTTTCGGAACTTATTAAGAAAATATTTCAGTTTTTTTGTATTAAAAGAGACCTTTTTCCAAAGCTAATTAAGTGAATTTTTCGAAAGATAATGCTCTTTCTTAATTTTAAGAGTTTGTAAAATCTGCCTCTTCAATGAATAATTTTTCGCTTTATTCGAATGGCATTTTTTCTATATATTTACAAATCATTTGAAATTCATAAAGTTCAATAGAATCATTACCGTCCAGCTTTTATTTTTTAAATATCTTTTATCATTTATTTAAATTTAAAATTAATAAATATTTATTTACATCTGTCGCATAAAATATATCCTGGATATGTCTTTAAACCTCATTTTTCTTTCTTTTATAATGATGAAGACAAATTTTAAATAATTCACCAAATTCCATGCCTAAATTAAGAAAAAATAATAATTATTATATAATTTAAAATTTTTTAAAAATTACTATTTTTTTAGGAGACTTCATTTTCGCATAAACCCTTTATTTCAAATTAAAGCTTTTAAAACTCATCATTATCTAGATAAAAAATTAAAAATTTTAAAATTCAAATATTAAAATATAAATTAATTAGTATAGAATTATTGGTTTTTACTCAACTTTGGTTCGTAGAATAATAATAAATATGGTTTTATATTATCATATTCAATAAATGTATCTGAAAATTAAATAACGGACTGTATTTTCGCTTATGATTCTAGGTAAAAATATTTTAGCGTATTAATATATAATTAGTATTCCATTGTTGATACAGAGTCTCTATTTATATTAACTCCACAAAATATACCCGAAAAATATAATTTATTATTTTTATCTTAGTATCTTGCTAATGATCTTAAAATTTATTTGAATTTTTTATCAGCTACTTATTTCAAACCATACTTTTATACAATATAATCGTAGATACTTGAGATGAAAGGTTACTTAAAACCCTTGTTAAATAATAAATAAATAAATAAATAAATAAATAAATAAATAATTACTAATTATTTAATTTAGGCACCTGAAGTGATGTGTAGATAAAATCATGGGTAATAATATACTTATTAATTATTAACTTAATATTAAAAATTCATAGATTATAGATTACTTTTTCAGTTTTTATTATATCTAAATATACACTGGTAATAAATTTTTGAATAGTTATTAAAGGAAGTAAATTATTTGTTTTATTTGGAAATTTTTTTTCATTAAATTTAATTTCTTCTGCAATTTTCGTAAGTTTATCTAGGTTTTGAAAACTTTCTTTAAATATTTTTCTTTACTATTTATTTTCATTAGCATTTTAGCTGTCTGCGAAAACGTTAAAAATTTATAATAATAAAAAATAAATTTTTTATAAAACTAATTGTATACCTAATAATTTATCATTTTGATTTTTCGGAGATTTTAATATACTATCAAAATTTTACAATTCCTAATTAAATTTAATTATTAATTTTGAAATAAATTAATAAAATAATTTTTAATTTGGCATTACTTATTAAGCTAGTTCTATATTATCTACTGAATCGTCATTTTCATATATATTATTAGCAATATTTAAAAACTTAGTAATTTATTTATCATATTTAGGTGTATGTTCTATAACAAAAATATAAAAAAAATAAATAATTATTTATTATATATAAATATAATAATACCATTATTTTGCGAAACTTCTTTAACTTAACTAGAATCACTTTTTGCATCATCTTAATATTAAATATCTTAAATTAGACCACTCTGATCATTTTCCTCTTAATTTTCTTATTATTGCCCGTCGGAATTTTAAGAGGTGTATTTTTAAATGACTGATTTAAAAAGATGTTTTAAATTTCCTAAATAAAAAGTTAAAATAATTTTAATATTTATTTAAAAAAAATTTTTATAAAATTTTCTTACTTTTATTTTTATTCACTTTTCGTTCCAATTCTTCTTTATCTGCTTCTAGCTCTATAATTCTTTACTAGTACTAATATTTGAATTTAATTGATTAGTATATTATATTATTTAATTTTTAAGATTTAATACCTAATCAATTTACATCTCAATTGAATTTTATCTGTTTTTATATCTTTCTTTAATATTTTCAATTTCTTACTGTAACTCTAGAATTTCGATTTATTAGTCTTTGTTTTATTTTGATAATTTAGTATTTACATCTCCTAATTATTCTGTCGCCCGTTACATATCATAAAAAGCTTCTTATTAATATTTTCCTTCCATTAAAACTCTTAAAATCTGCTACTAGACCAAATAATCAATGTCACTTAATTTTACTGATTTAATACTTTTATCAAATTCTGACTATTTTAATTAAGAAATATGTTTTTAAATTATGAGTTTTAATTATAATTAATTTAAAAATTATTTACTATTATATCGTATCCATCATCATTTTACTGTATTTTATCACTTTTTGTTACGTCTCTAATTAGCTAATTTAAAATTGAACTATATGTTAATTCCATGGGTTCAGTTTAAATTCCAATTTCATTTATTTCGAATGACTCATCATTTAAAGCCATTATTTTCTTTAGTTATTCTGTATATCTAGAAATTATTTTTTATTTATAAAGTATATATTTAAAAAAAATTTATAAGATTTATTAAAATAGTTTTATTAATTAGTGTACTCTTAGTCCTGTTTTTTTTATTATTCTTTATTTTTTTTTTCTTCTTCGTCCAATTCATCTTCACTGTTATCAACCATTCCAAAATCTGATCCCCTTGCAAAAATACTTTTTTTCACGTCATTATCTGTTATAAATTCGAACCTATTTTTCAGCAAGTGAGAAACAACTGAGTGTTTAATTTTTTCTTAACCTGATTAATCATTTAAATTACTAGCATTAAAATGACTACCTGAATTATTATAATTATTATTATTATTTTTAGGCGAATTAATTTAAGAATCGAGTTCAAATGACTGTCTTCCGCTCTCTGGATCCTGGTTAATCTCGTCTTAAATATCAGTTATTCTTTTTTACGAATTTAAAGTAAAATTATTAGAACTATTTAAAATTCCAGAGCCTTGTGTTAGCCTTTTTCTTTTTAGAGACTTTTAATTCTTCATTAAAAATTAATAAATATAAATATTTATTTGAAATTTTTTATTATTAAATAATTTTATTTATTTTAATTACTTCGGCCATCAACATTTTAAGTTATATATTTTCACTAATTGAAGCTTCATATTTAAATTTATAATCTTCTATTTATTATTATTTATATACTAATTACTTTTTTAATTATATTGTTTATTTTTTAAAATAACTTAAGCTATCTTCTAACAATTCTTAGTTCTTTTGTTTAACCAGGTTATCTTTTATTAAATTTTCTACTTATTTATCAAAATACTTAGAATTATTTTGACTCATTTCGTATAATTTTCTAATTTATTCCTAATGTTCTTTCTATAACTCGCTTTTTACTTATTTAGTACCCTATACAGCATTATGCAAAATATCTATATATTTTTCCCATATTTATTCTAATAGTTATCCTCTTTCATTCTATACACAGTAATAAAGTTAAATATTTTTTATATTTATATAAGTAAATTAAATATAATTTGTATACACAATTTATGGAAACTTATCTAATTATTTCTTTTAACGCAGCTGAGTATATTATTTACATATTATTTACGTATTAATCTTAATTTAATGACTAATCTTTAATTTATTCTTACATGTTTTGAAGCCAAATTTTTAGATCTTTAACCTTTTTATATATTAAAAATTGATAATAAAAATTTTAAAAAAATAATTAATATTTATTAACATAATTTATATAACATTAATAATTAAATCATTAATATATATGTATGTTAAAAAATATATTTACTTCTTATCTTTATGTTGGATTTTTTAGATGTTTATTTAATTATTTATTATGAGAAGTTTGGTCAACTGAGCTTTAAGTTGTTTTATCAAATTTATCCAATAGTAAGTTAGTTGAGTTTATTAAATCTTATTGATACATCTTTTATTTTACATTAAAAAAATTCAAATCTAATTTTTCCTTATTTGCGCCAAATTCGTACACTAGATAAATATGATTATATGATAAATTATTAAAATTTTTAAAAAAATATTTTTACTTTGTTAGTACAAGTTAAACTTTTTAGAGTCTTTGTTTTACTATTTATATAATATAAATCAATTAATAATCTTAAATAATAACTAAGTAAATTATTAAGTCTTACATTTAGTAGATCCTAAGAATTTTTATAAATCAAGCTATTTGTTACCATAGTTTTATCTACCAACCTAAAATTAAAAATAAAATGAAATTTTATATTCTTATTTTTTTGTTTATTAAATTATTTTATAAAATACAGTTTTATATATAATTTATTTTATTATTTATTATTACTTATCTTTTTTTTCCAATTTTTAATCATTTAAATAACTTATATCTGTGCTTCTAATAAGTCCTTTTTTTTTATTAATATTTTAACTTTCGATTAAAGTACGAATCATATTTGATCTGCTAATTTAATCATGGTTTTTTAAATTTTAGGAAATAGAATTTCTGACACCTTATTTTTAAAAAAATAATACAATTATAAACATTAAAATACGTAAAATTATAATATTATAATATTAATTATTAATTTTAATAAATAATTTTTTAATTTATTTACTTTAAAACTGTCTTTTTTTATCAAATTTAAATCCTAAATTAGTTTAAGTAGTTGAAGAAGATTTTAATTAAGGAAATTCGAATTTTTTATTTTAGTTATAACTGCTTGCTTCAAATGGCATAAGTGATTTTCTATATTATTATAGTCCTTTTGCTATACCAAAGGGAATGTGCGTTTATTATTAGGATTAATTGTGAAAAATTTCTTGAGAATTAAAAGATTTGGAACTTAATTTTTTTTTGCTTGGAATGTGCATTAAAGAACTTTAGCCTTCTTCATCTTATTTATTTTTATCGGTATAGTATGAACTTTGGTTTTGACTTTAAATATTGCTTTTAATTTTTTATTGTTCTTCTGAGTTTTGAAATAAATTATTGTTGTTTTCAATGCTTTAATTGTTTTGTATTATTGAAATATGCTCCTCACAATTTAATTTTGGGTTACTTATTTTGTATTAATAATATTTTCCTTCTAATGAATCTTTTTCAAAACGGCTGTCTCTTTAATGTGTATCTTGGCTTTTTTTATCATTTTTATTTTCCAGTCTATTTTTAATTTTTTGAGAATTATAATGATTTTTTTAGAATTAAACATCATATTTATACAATTAAAAAAAAAAATTAAATAACTATATAAAAGAGTAAAATTTATATATTTACTAATTTTTAAGATTTTCTATGTATAGATCTTTATTTTGTTAATTTTTTACTATTTTTTTAGGTTCTTACTAGTCAAATAATGTTTAATATTATTTTATATTTTTATTTAATTTTTCAGCTAAAATTGCCTTTTGCCTTTTTTTTTCTGGCAATCCTATTTGTTGTGCAACCACTGATTTAGTATCCTTATAATTTTAGTGTAAATTTTATTCTATTTGATCAATGCCCGTACCAATAGACTATTTATTTGACATTTAAGCTTCTTTTATGATATTTAAATTAAGATAGTATTTTAATGTATTTTAAAGTTGATTTTTATTTTTAAGTTAATTTATTTTTATTATAAATAATAAAAATTGATTTATAATTAGTTTTGAATATTAATAATTAAAATTTATAATAATATATTATGATTAAGTTATTATTTTAAATTAAGTAGCACAATAACGTTACATAAATAATACATTAAAAAAAAATATGAGGCCATTTTTAAATTATTAACAGCTTTAAAAATATAATTTATTTTCATTCACTGTGTTTTATTTTTGATTTTATATACTATTATTACTGAAAATAAACATTTCTTTATAAATTTAATAATATATGTATATACTATTAGAATATTTTAATTTTAATAAATATTTGTGAAATATAAGCTCATTCAAATAAATAATGGCATTAGATTAACTAAAATATTATAATGCGAAAAAAAAAAAAAACTAGAAAATAAAAACAAAAAATTTAATAAATTTATATATTATATAGCGCAAAATAATTGTAAATAAAAAAACCTTAATATACAATTAATTACACAAAAATAAAACAGAATATGACAAAACAAGAATCAGGTATATACATATATTTAATTTTACAATAAAATTATATTTTATCACATTTATTACTTAACATTTATCATATATAATTAAAAATAAATGTAGATTTTTAATTAAATATTATAAAAATTCAATAGAGAGCCTATAAAATTTCATTTCATTTAATTATACATTAAGCCAGTTTGATATTTTTTTTCATATACAATTAATTCTGATAAATTTTTGATATCTAGCTTAAATTATAAGAATTATATTATCTTAAAATATAATTGATAAATTTTCAATTCTAATTGAGCGAATTAACTTTTTATTTTTCTAAAAAAATCCAAAATAAAAATTAATTTTTTAAATATATAAATTAAAATTTAAACCTTTTTTTAATAAATGAATCTTTTATATTTATGTAAATAAAAAAATATTTTAATCAAAAGCCTTAAACCCAGAATTAAAAACTGAAATAAATATGATTAATGAAAGTATATACTAATAACAACAGTAGCACGATATTTTAGAGGAAAACAAAACTAATAATCAAATTTAATTTTTAAATCAAGAGCCATTTCAATAACAAAACATATATTCAAATTAAATATTAAATGCAACGATAAGCAATAATTCATTAAACTTCTATTAAACTACTAAAAATAATATATGTATTTTAATAATAATAAATAGTTATAATTGAATAACAAGAATAATCAACTCTAGAATAACAGAATAATATAACCTAAGATGAATCATCTTATTATAATTAAGTTTTAGTGGGTTAGGAAACAAAAACTATTAACTGAATTATATAATTATTTTTATTAATATTAATATCATAAAATATAATAAATACATAAAATCAATATAACATTATTTAAAATCATTTTAATTTTTACTAATTTTATAAATATATAATTTTGTTGCGACATTTAATTTTTATATAGAAATTATCAATTATTGAAATTTTTAATAGATGTATTGATTAATTTTAATATTATTTGGCACATATTTTGTTTATTTTTTTATAAATCAATAAAAAATTCCAAATTGATATTCTGTTTAAGAATTATTTAAATTTAAATAATTTTTTTTATTATTCATGAATTAACCTAGTTTTTTAAATTAAAGTTATTATAATTATTTTTTTCAGCATATTTTCATATATAATAAATATTCCGTATGAGTATTTTTTAGCCATAAATTCATTTATTTACTGCATTTAATTACTAGAAAATATTATAAATTATAAGTAATAGTAAAATAAATAAAAATAAATTTTTAAATTAAATAAAAAAATAATAAAAAAATTTCAAAATACTTAAAAACACTGTTAATTATTATATGATTATAAAAAAAAACTTGTTAATTTTCTTATTTTTGGTGTTTTCAGTAATTTCAGTAACTGTAAATTCGATGGAATAACATGGGCACGAATGCAACAGGCATAAACATATTCCCGAGCAAGTTTAATTATAATAAAAAGATAGAATGTAAAAAATAAATGAAATTAGAGCATAAAAAAGAGAACTATTAACTAATTAATCAATTATAAAAGGTAAATATATATTTAAATATTATTAAATTAATAATCATTTAGTAATTTTTAATAGTATATTTATAAAATTTCATTATAATAATGGTTAATTAAATTTATTTTTAATAAGAATGTTTTAATATTTTATGAGTTAGTTATATAGATTGAAATAACTATGATATTTATATCTATAACATTAATTTACATTATAATTTTCAAAAAAATTAAAATGTTTAATATTTTTATAAATTATTAAATTATAAGGAAAAAGAAATTTAATAAACTAAAAAGATCAAGCAAAACCTATAAGAATTACATTTGATACGACATCTTTATAAAATTTGGATAAAAATAAACAGGAATTGATTAAAAATAGTCTTGAAATTGCCAAACAATATTTTTAACATATGATTTTGGTACATAGAGATGAGTAAAATATAATTGTTAAAAATCATTCTTCTAATAACGATCCTGGAGATGATGGGTATATAATTTTTCTTAAAAATAAATAAATATATGTCTATTTAAATTAAATGCTTAAATTAAATATTTTATATAATAATATAACAATAATAGAAATTGCTTAATTTATAATGATTTAAATATTCCTGAAAATGATTAAAAAGAAGGAGTACCTGATTCAGATTTGCATATTTATGTTATATATAAGAATTCTAATGATAACTACATAGGTATAAATACAAAATGATTTATATATATATAAATATTTAAAATAATAATTTTTAGATTAAAAATAATAGTTTTCAAAATTGAAAAAAATATTTTATTAAATCATAATTATTAATTAATAAATATTATAGCTTATGCAGCACCTTGTTAATACAGGAACTATAGACCTTTAGTTGGATATATTAATTTTAATATTAATTGGTTAGGAAGTGTTCATGATTAATCGGTAATTTTATTTAATTCTAAACATTAAAAATTTTATTATATTTTTAATTTATAAAGAGTTCTGTATTTGAGTATTTTGTAAAAGTTACAGTTCATGAGTTGATTCACGTAAAAAATTTAAAAATATTATTCATAAAAAAATTAAATTAAATTTAAATATAAAATTTTAAATTATAAATAAGTGTTTGGGATTTAATGCAGACGGAATAGATACATTTTTAATTGAACAAGAAGATGGTAATTAATTTATATTTATGAATAATTTTAAATAGTCATATAAATATATTACTAGTATATTTTAAAATAATTATTTCTTTTTAAAATAGGCACATTTGGGCTAAGAACATAGGAAGAATTAAATGATATTAAAGATGTAAATTACTAATGGAGGTAAAAATAATATAATTTTATAAAAATTTTTTACTCTATTTGTGATATTTATTTTTAAAATTAAATAAAAAAAAGAGGTAAATCTACTTTGATGTTAAAATCTCCTAATGTTAAAAGAGTTGCCTAAGAATATTTTGGATGCGACTAGATAGAAGGTATGATAATGGAAAATGAAGGAAAAGATGGAAGTAAACACGATCATTGGGAAAAATCTTTGCAAATAAATGAATTAATGACTTCTACTGGTAATTTATTTAATATTAAAAAAATGAATTATTTTTTTTTTAAAATAAAATTAAAATGTTTTAAATTAAATAAATAATTTTATTTAAGTCACTTAAGATATTCCAGTTGTTTCTGAATTTACACTTGCTTATTTAAAAGACTCAAATTGGTATGCAGATATAGATTTTAGTATGGCAGAGTCATTATAATGGGGAAAAGGCGAAGGATGCGCTTTTTTCAATGAAATTTGTTAGGCCAAATAGGATTTTAGAGAATTTCCTAACAATTAAAAATAATAATGCACATTTTTTAGAAATGGTCCTGGTATACCTACATAATTAAACTTTTTGGACGATTGTGAAGCAGTTTCTATGTATGATAACTATGATTGCTCTGACCCTAGCGACAATGTAAGAATAAATTATTTTAATTTTAATTAAAATTTAAATTACAATTACAATTATAACTCAATTTTAATATAATATTAATAATTAAATAATAATAATTATTATTTATTTTAGAATTAAGAAATATCTGATTATACATCATAGGTATATGGAGTTGATAGTAAGTGTTTTGAATCAGATATAATAAAAGATTAATATTCTTTGGAAAATTTAACATCTAGATGTTACGAGCATATATGTTTTAATAATAAATTATATATAAAAATTTCTGGAAACTTGCTTTAGTGTAAAGATGGTTAACAATTAAATGCCCCATAAGGATATAAAGGGACTTTAACTTGTCCAGATGATATAGAATAATTTTGTAATTTACCAAGACATTGTGAAGACCATTGTAATGGTAAAGGATATTGTTTGAATAAAGATGGAAATAAGTAATTTAAATAACTTATATATATATATGTGTGTGTGTGTTTTAAAAATAAACATATTATTGTTTTGCAATTTTTTTTTAAATTTTTTCATTTATTTTAAGCAAATGTTTGTGTATGGAAGGATATCAGGGAAAAAACTGCGAAATAAAGTGTGATGGGGAATGTACAACTGAAGATTAATGCGATGAAAATATGAGATATGACGAATTTACTAAAGTAAATATCCAATATTCTTATAATAAGCAAAAATATTAGTTTTTCTTTCCAATATTAAAAATTATATTATAAATGCTGTAATTTAAATATTGAATTAGACATGTTAAAAATGTAGTGAAAATTGTTCTTATAGTTGCACTGGACCGAATGAGTCTGATTGTACTTTATGTGAAAATGGGTAGCTGTTTACAGCAGATGGATGTAAAGCCTCCTGTCCAAAAAATACTCAAAAAAATGATGATAACGTTTGTTTACAGTAAGAGCTTAATTATTTAACGTATTTATCTAAATTATAATCACTAATATATAAAAAGAATAAAAAATGAGTTTTTAATATTTCTTAAAACTTATTAATAATAGTAATATATATAGTACTAAATATGTTTTTATTCTAAGCTTATTTAATATATATTTTTATATTATATATATATTTATTATATTTTTTATAAAAAAAGCGTTGAATCCACATCGAATAGTTTTAAATTAAGATTTTACGGTATGGTTTGTAGTTTTTTGATTATCAGTATATTAATGTGAAAAATGAATTATATCTATAATAATTTATTTCATATTTATTGTAAATATCATTTTATTGAATTTATAAACTTTTTTATTATTTTATACTGAATTAAGAATCATCTAATATAATAACTTAAATTAATTAATTCCAAATCATTAAATATTAATTATTCATGTTTATATATTATGTTTGGTATTTATTTCAAAAATTTTAATCAAAAGAAATAATTAAATAAAAATGATTGATAAAAAATAAATCAAAATAAACAGTATATTATATATAATTTTACTTATATTTTATTTTTCCTTTGTTCACGGAAAACATTTATAAAAAAATGTTTCATAATACCAAAAATTAGAATATCTTAAATTAATTAGAATGAAAAATTTAGATTACAATTATAAAAACTTCAATTCTAGTAACTTATAAAATTAAAAAAGAAATTTGGTAATATTTCAAGATATAGTAGCTTAAAATATGAGAGTTACATTAGACACGACGAGGCTAAATGATCTTAGCAAAACTGATATAATTTTATATAAATATGTATCTAACGCTTTATAAATAGCAGAGGTAAAAAATTAGAAATAAATAAAAATATTTATAAAAATAAAATAAAACTGAATTAATAAAAAAATGATATGCTATAATAATATTTTAAATTTTTATTATATATAAAAAAATTTTATTATTAATTTTATTTAAAAATATTTAAGAGATATATTTAAGATACATTTTATGTATTTCCAGAAATGTAACCATTTTAAGTTAAAGATATGAAATGGGATAATGGATATGAAAGTTTATGTGCTTCTTATTTTGAGGCTGAAGGAGAAGTAATATAAGAATTTGATTCTTAATATGGTAAATTTTTTAATTATTTTTTATTAAAATTATTTAAATATTTTCCAAAGATGTATAATATATATAACAATAATATAATTTAATTGCCTATTTTTTTTAAACAAGGCATTTCAAACTCTGATTTTCACGTTTATGTTTTTGTTGATGATGATTAAACTATGGATCTTAACACTTTTGGTATAAAAAATATATTTTTTTAAATCTTTTATTAATAAAATTTTATATAAATATTAAAAAATTAGACATATAATAAATTTTATCTCTTTGATATTTTTAATAAATTTATTAGCGTATTCTAATACATGTATGTGGGTAAATGATAGGCCACTTATTGGGTACATTAAAATTAACATAAAATGGCTTGAAAATATAAATAATAACTTTAACAATGTAATTTAAATTAAACTTTAAATTTTTATTAATTTTTGAATATGAAAATTAAAATGAACTTACTTTTTTATAAAAAAAAATAAATAGAAAGAAATTTTTGACACAGTATAAAAAATAATTATGCAGGAGTTTTTTCATATTTTAGGTTTTGGTGCTGATAATGTTAAATATTTTAGGGATGAATAAGGGTATAAAATTATTAAAAGTTATTACAGATAAATTTTGAAAAAAAAAAATATAAGAGGAAAATAGACATAAATAATAAGAACACCAAATTTATTATCTTTGGCTAAAGGTAAATTTATTACTTTTAACATTTGTTTTATAATTAAGTTTATATGATTTTAATGTGTTTAAATATTTATAATATTTTTACAAGATTATTATAATTGTGATAGTATAAATGGAGTTTAATTTGAAAATGATGGAGATTTAGCAGGCTATTATTGGGAAAAAACTTTATTTTTTAATGAAATTATGAGCCCAAGTTTTAATAAAGGGAATTTTGTAGTTTCTAAATTTACTTTAGCATTTTTCAAAGATTCTAATTGGTTTGCAGATGTAGATTTGAATCAGGCTGATAATTTTCAAGTATTTTCATAAATTTTTTTTCATTTTGGTCAAATTATTTGCCCAATAAATAAAAATTTAGCATTATTTAATATAAATGAAATATATATTTTTAGTGGGGTAAAGGAAATGGGTGTAAATTTTTAGACAGTTGTGATTTATTATTTGATGAATTTGTTTCTAGCAGTAGTTCAGAGATTTGTTCATTTGGTAATTATTTAATTTAAATATAATTTATAAGTTTGAAATTAATTATATAAAATTGTATAAGTATTATAAATTAACTTAATAATAATATTGTAAAGATCATACAGGTAAATCTTATCCAAATGTAGATGAATTCACAGATTGCCACATAAGTTTTATACAAGAAAATTAAAATTGTTAGGACGTTAATGATTTATCTAATAATTATTAATAAACCGGTGAAATAAATGGTTAAAATAGCAGATGTTTTGAGTCAGATTATATCTTATCAAATTACTAATCGACCAGTTCAGCTGTAATAGCATATTTTAATTTTATATTTAGTATAGTTTTTATAAGATTTATAAAATGGTAATTTAATAAAATAAACATACAAAAATAGAGGTGTTATTCCTATGAATGTGATGATGAATTAAAAAAATTAAAAATATTTTTATCAATATCTGGCAGAATATAATCTATTATTTGTGATGAAAATAGTGAATAAATAAGTGCACCATCTGGAATGAACGGAAATTTAAAATGTCCTAAAAACATTAGAAAATTTTGCTAATTTAATAAACCTTGTGAGAATTTTTGTTCCAATTCTGGTTATTGTTTATAAAAAGAAAATATATCCGAATGTCATTGCATTGAAAATTACTCGAAAAAAGATTGTAAAAATAATAATGAAAATTTAAATTTTTTATATAAATAGTGAGTAAAATATTTTCATAAATGAATAATAAATGAATTTATTTATTATTTATAACTTAAAGGTTCAGAAGAATGTGATGGAGTTTTATGGGACGATGATATAATCTGTGATAAAAAATGCAAAAAAAAATAGTATATTAATTAACAAAATGTAAGATAAAAAAAAATCAATTAAAAAATATTTTGAATTTATAAAAAATATAATTATATTTATATTTATATACGATGAATTTTATAATTTTATAATTTTAAAATTTTTTTTTATTTTTTTTATAATTTTTTAGTAATGTTAAGATTGTCATGAAAACTGTAGTTTTTATTGTGTAGGGCCAAATTCATCTGACTGCAGAATTTGTCCATAATTTTAATATTTAGAGGGACTTTCTTGCGTTTCATCCTGCTCCCAAAATTATTTTTAAGATGAATAAACTGGCGAATGCAAGTAAAATTATTATATAAATATTATTATAATATGAAAAAAAAATGACGAAGATAGAAATAATTTAATGTGAAAATCAAAAATTTAAATAGTTTATTCATAAATTAAAAAACTATTATTTAATTAAATTTAATTTAGGGCCTGTATAAAAGATTGTTAAAATGGTTGCATTTTTAGCGCTGATAACTGTTTAAAACCTTCATTTGTAGATTCTGGACTGTTTATTACTGATTTGGATTAATATGGATAGATTTAAGAGTTTAATATAGTTTTAAGAATTATTTGTATATTTTATTTTATATCATCTTTATGATAAGTAATTTTAGTCTTTTTCATTTTTAAACATAGGTATATAGATTTATATTAATTTATGGCCTTTTAAATAAAACTATTATATCAATTATATATATTAATTGATTGGTAATATTTAAAAAATAATATTTTTTTATCTTATTTCAGTATAATATTCTTTATAATCTTTATCTTCCTTTAATGGTTAATTAATTAGAAGACCCTAAAGATTCAAATAAACTTATAAGTAATTATTAAGCTTTTTTATCTTCCCAATTTCTATTCTTTTAGATAATCTATATATAATAAATATTATAATGGTTATTGAATAAAAAAGTAAAAATAAACATATAAAAATTTTATTATTTATAAAATTTTTACGAATAAACAATTGTCAATGCATTCGGAATTAAAATTATTGTTTTATTAATATTAAGCCAAATCATATCTGGTTTAGTGGTCCAATGGATCTTTTTCTAATTTCTTTAAACATTCATCAATAAAAGGATGTTATTCCATAGAAGATTAATTTTCTTTAATTTTTTCTTCACATAAAACTAATATTTCAGCAATCTTTTAAATATTGTAAATTGTAAATTTATTGTAAAAAATTTTTAATTAGTTAAAATCTTATTAAATAATTAACAAAACTAATTAAATATATTCTTACATCTTTTTCTTTTTTCTCTTCTGAAAAATATTTGTTTAATTAGTTGATATTTTTTTAGTATTCATTTATATTGCCCTATAAAACATTAGATAGCCCTAATAAGGCATGGATTTTTCCTCCAAATCTATTTTTCCATTTGCCATCATTTAATATCTAACAAATTTTAAAATATATAAACATCAATTGTGATTTTACATATTTTTATCTTTTAAATTTTTTCTAATTACTTTATTTAAAATTTTAACAGCTTCATCAATGCTTTTTTCATTTTCTAAAAATGTTTAAGCTAAAGTAATTTGTGCAGATATATCAGTTTCTTCGTCCATCATTCCACAAACTCTGTACACAGATTAAAAAAATTTATCTAAATCTTTTTAAGCAGGAAGTCCTACAAAGCCATCAACGGCATTAGCTCCGCTTATTAAGTATACAGTAGGAATGGATTTAATTTACAAAGCTGAAGCTATTTCGGCGTTGTCATCAATATTTAATTTTACTAATTTTACTTTTCCTTTTAATTTTTCAAATTATTCCATTAAAATGGGTTCTAATTGCTTACAAGGCTCACACCATCTAAATTTTTATAAAATATTTAAAAATTAAAAAAAAAAAATTAATAATATATAAAACACACAAATTAAAGCTAATCATATAATATATTAATTATGTCGTCTTTTTTTTATATATATTTATATAAATTGATATAATAAATAAATTATTAATACCCTGCATAACAATCTAATAAAACTGGGACTTTACTTTCCATAACTTCACTTTTCCATTATTCAACATTATTTATATGAACAATCTAATGTGAAAATTAATAAAAATAAAATAAATAAATTATATTTATGGTTAAAATAAATTTTTATATTACATCAGATTCTTATTTAATTTCATTTTCATAAAATGATTATGCCTCTTTTTTTAATTTTTCCATGGTTTCTTCTGAGTATTTGTCAGAGAAATTGAATTTCTTTAATAAATTATACAATTTTTATCATTATTATTAAAAAAAAATCATTATATATCCTTATTTAAATATCATTAAAAAGTATAATAGATTATATATAAATTACTTAAGTGTTGCATAATGATTGGAATTTATAAGTTTATGATAAAAATTTTGTATTTTTAGAGACTTGTCTAAAAGTTTTTAATGCTAATCCAGTTAATTTGTTCATTAATACTAAATATTTTTATTTTTTTATATATTTTTATTTTTATTTTAATATAAAATGATATTGGTAAAAAAAATTAATGGATTTATCATCGTAATTAATTTTTTATTAAGTAAAATAGTAATTTATTGGATTATTTTTTATAATCCAATAATATATTGATTTTATAAATTATTTAATATTATAAAATTTCGTTTTTTATCACTTCTTTCATTTTTTTTACGACTATATCTTTCTAAATTATCTATTATACCTTTATTTTTTTTCATCTTAAATTAATTTTTATTTTTATTATTAGGTTAAATCTTCTTTTAAAAATGGATCATTTGTTGAAAAAAAGTATTTTTATAATATTTAGTCCTTTTTTTTATCTTTTTTAATTTCTTAAATTTTAGAATAATCTTAATTATTTATTTAATCGTCAAATTAAAAAGCAGAAATTAATTATTCATTTTTCACTTTTAAGAAATCAGAATACTTGTCACCTTAACTATGTTCGTAATAATCGTCAAAACTGCTATTACTGTGATTACTTTTATTTTAAATTTTATTTTAATTTTATTAGTATTTTTTATCTTCATCTTTTATTATAAAATTCAAAATTTAGCTATTTTCTTCTATTTATTGTCTTTAATTATTGGATTTGTTTTTGGTTTAATTTAAATATTTTTGGTTAACTTTGAAAAATGAATTCCTATGAACAAAAATAATATAAAATTAAAAAAAAATCTATGAAAAAATAATGAGATTTGTTCTATTTTTACTTTATTTATTGTTATAAATCTTGATTTTAAGATTCAATTTCCTTTTCTAAGTTTTAAGGTTGTACTTAATTAATCCATTTTACATACCTAATTTATTGAAAAATTTTACTTTATGTTAAATTTTAAAATAAATATAAAAATAATTTATATTATACTCTTATTCTTCTGCTAACTATTATTATTATATTCTTTCTAACAGGTGCTTTTAAAAATCACTCTCTTATTCCAAATTTCTAAATGTGTGAACACTTATTTCGTAAGGTATTTATATTTTTTTGCCATTAACATCTTAAGAATTTCGTGTAATATTATTATTTTAATTTACATTAAATACTATTTATTTCTCATTTCTTTCTACATTTTATTCATTTTTATTTAATTTTCCAAATTTAAAAGGAGAAATTTATTAAACCTTTTTTAAAAATGTAAATATGAATAAAAAATCAGTTTAAAAATTTAAGGATAATAATTAAATTTAAAATAAAAAAAAGCTTACCTTTTACTATTAAAATAACTTAAAGTTTTTTAGTTATTATTTTTTTTAGTTTCTTTTTTGTTCTAATTTTTAAATCATAAAAACATTTTTTTTATGATTTTTTAGATCTTCCTTATCAAAATCCAAATTTTTAATTCCTTCATTTAAAATTTTATAACCCTGTTATTATTCCTCTTTTGTCACAATTTATTCCTTTTATTCTAATTTTTATTTTATACCATAATTCATTATATTGACAAATTTTTAATGGTCCTATTTCTCTTATTTTAATTTTCTTTCTCTGTACTTGTCTTTGTTAGTTATTAAATTTGTATTTTTTTTTAATTTTTACTTTCTTTAAGTTTGAATTTCTTCATTTTATTCTTGACTCTATATTATTTATTATTATTATTTGGCTCTTTTTAAAATAAAAAAAATAAAAAGTAATTTTAAATTTTTAGCTATATATAATTTTAATTAAATGCTTTTCATATAGTATATGTTTATAAATATATAGTACAATTAAGGTAAATCTACTGTGTTGGATCTAATTTATTTATATTTATTTTTATTGCATTATAGTAATGCATGTAAAAGTTATTTATTTTCGTTTTGATCTTAAAAAAATTAGTTTTCTTACAAATTTTATATTGTCTCACTTTATTTTTTTATCTTATTTCTAAATATTGGTTTGTTTTTTAATAAGATATTTTTTTGTATATTTTGTTCTTTAAATTTTTTTCTTACATCTATGTTATTTTTTGAATGTTATTAGAGATCCATTAATAATGATTATTATTTTCTTATTTTAAGTTTACGGTTTATTTAATAAATTTTTTATTTAATGTATTCTATTATTTAGAATTGTGTAAATAAATGTTGTAAATCACTTTTAAATTATAAAAAAATTAATTTATTTAAATAGAATTTTAAAGATTAAGTTATACAATTTTAAACATTTTTAAAAAATTTATAAAAAATAAGTAATTTTCAGGCAAATCTTGTGTAAAAGATTTATTTTTTAAAATAAAACATATTATTTAATTCATTGATTATAAATATAAATTTATTAATAAATAAAAATATAATAGTATTTATACAATTTACAAAACTGTAAAGGGTTTTTATTAATTGAATAATTAGTTATTGATAAAATATTTGATATATATAGATAACTTTTTTTAATTTGTGTTAATATTGTAAGAATATAATAATATAATTAATTAAATTATTTTTATAATTATAATACCTTTTAATAAAAAATCCCCTAAAAACAAAAATACAAACTAATTTCATTGAAAAAAAGAAAAACAAAACTTATATTATATATATATAAAATAAAAAAAAATCACAAATCCTTTATTTTTTCAAAATTTTAAAAAGGAAATCCAATAAAAAATCGAGCAAAATAACAATTATAACATCAGTAAATTTTATTTAACTTCAAAGAAAAAAATAATTATAAAATGGAGTTTAAAATAGAGCACTACAACCTGGCCGAAATTTTTTAACGTTGTTAATAAAAATTAGCTTAATAATAAGAAAACAAAGAGAAATTAAACATTTAATTGGGCACAATAAATGAAATTTGGACCTAATTTTACAAGTGGACAAAGGCCCAGTTAGATTTGGAAAGGACGTTATCAATTCCAAATTTCGGAAATATCGCGCATAAAAGGGGAGATTCCGTTTATGATAAGGAAAGGATAATTTAGATTTACATGAGTGAAAATTTTATAGCTTAGCATAATTTAAAATACAGGGGAGATTTTGACTCTTCTAATTATCCTCCCGTTAAAATTAATTACTCTACTATTTAGAAATTGGTGCCTGAACTTAATAAAAATCAGATAAAAATGGTTTTAGACACTATTTTTTCGGAAGTTACTTAATTGCTTTCTTAGGCAAACGCCAATGTGTAAGTTGATTTGGGACAGTTAGGGAAAATGTCCGTGTTTGAAAAAACTTTTTCTTTTGAACCGGTTTTGATTTCCAAAAAAAATCAGGGACTTTCTAATAAATCCACGGTTAGAAATTTACTTAATTAGCGAAGAAATTTGGGTTTATCTTCTTCTGTTGCTAATTTAAAAGATCCTTTTAATTAGTTTAGTAATAATAACTCGGGAATTCTGAATAATGAAAGTGGACTAAATTTAGAATAAAACATGCAAAATTCATCTTAAAATGAAAAAGGATATTAATAATAATAGCAGTTGCCTGCTTTATCATAAACATAATAGTACTCTTAAAAAGATAATAATAATTAGAAATTTATATCTCATTAATATTCTTAATCGACAAAAAACATGAACTAAAACAACTAAATAAACTTGTAAAAATAGATTAAATTTTTATTTTTTTGAATAGTTTTAATATATTATATTTTTGAATAGTTTTTATAAATTATTTTTCTAATTTTTTAAATAAACTAAATAAAATAGATTTGGGGGCAGTAATTTCAACCAATAGAGTCAGCCATCTTTCAAAATGCGTCCCAAAATCCACCATTCCTACAACCCCTCCTTCCCCAACTTTTCTCAGAGCGACAAAAATATTTCTTCTCCGACAAGAAGGTTCAAAATCGAAAACGTGAAAATCGACCCCGAACTTTTGGCGGCCGGAACGGACCCCTTGTCAAAAAATTAAGATTTTTCAAAATTAGCAAATAAAGCTGCAAATTTAATTAACGCCAATTTTTAAAAGCCGGCCTATTCAGCTATAAGATTTCCCCCAATTTTGGACAAGTTTTCGAGGACGCTGGCCGCGCCCTTGGCAGCGCAGAAACATAATTTGAGCGTAAGTAACAGAATCGCTAACAATTATTCGGCCTATGCTAAAAAACTGTATTTTGACAGAGAGTCCAAGGGAATTAAGATTCTTAAGTTGTTTGTAATATTTATTTAATTTTTATATAATTTTTATTTATTTTTTAAATTTTTTTATTTTATTTATTATTTAATTTTTGATTTGCCTAAAAAAATGATATATTTTTAAAATTGATGAACAAAAAAATCAGTTTTTTTATTAGTATTTAAATTTGCTTAGAAATGTTATAAAGATATGAATTTTTAAATAATTAATTTTAATTTTAAAATAAATAAATTTAAAAATATTTTTTTTTTAAAGGAAACTGCTGTTGCTTTTACGGCCAATAATGAATTACTTAGAATTCCAGCTACTTTGGAAGAAGAACTCGATTATGTAGTAAAAAAAATTAAAAATAAAGATTTAGAAATTAAAATGGAAGCCAAAAAAACTTGTTATAAAAGGTAAATAACTAAATATTTTTTAATAATAAATCAATTAATAAAAATTTATTCTTCACTTATTTAAATTTCCCATTAAATAATTTAAATAATTAAATACATTTTATTTGAAAAGATATAAAGGGTACATCGAAAATGAAATATCAGTTGACTTTATAGCCCCAATGAATCACGTAATAATTGGCGCAAATTTTATATAATAATAAATAATTTTAATTAAAAATATTTTATTTAAATAAAATTTTAAATACATTATTTTTAACATTTTTTTTCTTTTTTTAGCAATGGATAACTGAAATTTTGGAAGTAATTCCGCACTAATTGCAGTACGTGGACGGCCCGACCATGACAAACATGATAGACAAAATGCTAAACGAAATAAACAGAGACTACTACGAAAGCGTGAAAAAATCTATTTTAGACTACGTTTTAAAAGACGAAGACGAGAGAAAAAGAATTGGAATTATGTCTACTTTTGACGAAGTTGTAGACTACGGGGAAAGAGCTTACAGAGGCGTGGAAGCGGACGACGAGTGGAAAGAGCACGTAGAAATGGCTAGAAACGAAATTTCGCAAAATTTGGTACTTTGTAGCAGCGCCACTTTGGAAATTATGGAATTGTGGAAAAAATACGAAAAAATGTACTTTTTGGTACTGCCCAGCAAAAAGGACTAGATTATGACTATTAACAATTTTCTGGAAATTTAGGATAAAAATATTAAGGAGGTTAAAAATCACCTTATTTCGGAGTGGCATAAGGTGATAAAACGAAGATTTAAAATTAAATTTAATTTTTTATGATTAAAAATTTATAAATTTTAAATTTTAAATTAAGGACATTATAGAGATTTTTAAAGAAGAATTGACTCAAATGAATTAGAACAAGAAGATGGCAGTTTTATTTTTCGAGTCTAACGCCACCTTAATGTCGAATTAAATAAGACAATTAGTGACTGAATCTTTACACTTATACAAAGATTTTTTCCAAAGATTTAAAAAGGAGACTTTATATACACCTGAAGAGATAATAAAAAGAGACGAAAATGCTTAGAATTCTTAGGAAGACGCATTTTTGCAGGTGACTTTGATTCCAGACGAAAGCAACATGCAGCACATAATTTTCAAAAACGATTTATCTGTAATAAAATAAAAATTGTTAGGAATTATCGATTTTATCGTAGAAATGTCGCGAAATTTTCCGAGGGCGGAAAACCACATAGCAAGAAGCGAAAAAACTGCTTTATGGGACATTCCAGCTGACGACGAGACCTACGTGTCAGTAAGGGGGGAAATAGAGGGAATTTTGGACAAAAATTTGGAAAATATAGAAAAAGTTTTACAAATTTATGAGAAATTTGTCTTTCTTTTGAGCGAAAGGCAGCGGGTTTAGGACTGGGTCGAAAATGGCCTGCACAGCAGAGAGGAGTACAGTAAGGAGCTGAAAAAGTATTAGGATTTGTACGTTTAGGTTAATAAAGAAATTCCGTTTTATGTGCGCATGAATATGATTGTGATTGACGGGACGGATATTAAAAAGTAGTTTTTGAGGATTTGTACGGAAATTGAACAGTCTTTGTAGACTTAGATTCACGTTTATATTACGAAAAGGTCGACGGATATTTTAAATGATATCAATAAAAGACTTGACAGTTTGAAGGAGAAGGCAAGCAATACAGATATGTAAGAAAAAATTAAGATATTAAAAATTATATATTTTTAATTTTTAAGTATATTATTATTATTTAAATTGATAAATTTATTTAATTTTTAATATAATTTGCTAGTTTGGTTGATTTGTAGGATAAGAAGGAAGATTTGAAGGCTAAACAGCACAAAAGAATTAAGGAAGAGTTTAGCGATTTAATGAAATGGTTGGATTTACTTTTAAAAACCGATTTCGCTTTGGAAGAAAAGAACTTAAAGGAAATTTTTGAGACTTCGAAGGCTGTGCACAGTATAATGGATTAGGTGGACAGAGAAGAAAACAGAATTGAAAGCGAAAAAGAGGTTTTAGAGTAGAATTTGAGGAAAAGAAAAGAAGATTTTACTATTTCAATAGAAGAAATAAATAAAGCTATAAACATGATTTCCGAATAGTACGCGACTGAGTACGAAACTGAAAGCGCAGTGGAAAAAATGAAAGAGTACAGAGAAGAAATTAACATGTACATGGAACAAATGTAGGAAATTAACAAGTAAGAAAGGCAGTTGGACTGGTAGGAAACTGAGTTTTAGACTTTGAGTTAAGCGCACAATAATTTGATTCCCTTTGAAAAATTGTGGTTTTTAGTTAAAGAAAAAATGGAAAAACTGCAAAATTGGTAAAAATAGAAAACCATTTTCGAGTTGGATCCTGACAGCATGGAAAAAGAACTCAAGGAAATGGAAAAAACGGTTAAATAACTGATTACTTAGAATTTCAAGGGGCCTAATTTTGAAAGACCCATGAAATTGGCCAATGATGTGGCTTCTGAGTTAAAAAATTTCAAGTAGAATATAAAATTAGCCCGAGTATTTTCTTAGCAAGGTCTCAAAGAAAGACATTGGCAGGAAATTTTCGAGCTTACAAATATAAGAATTAGTCCCAGCGACACGACAATTAAATGGACTTTGAACAAATTACAGGCCCAGGATTTCCACTAAAATTTGGAACAACTTTAAAAATTGGAAATGATTTCGGAATCCGCTCAAAAAGAGTTCAGCATCGAAAAAGTGCTCGAAAAAATGAAAGAAGACTGGTTGCCCTTGTCAGTCGAGCTAAAGGAGTGGAAGTAATAATAATTTTTAATTAAATAAATTTATATATTATTATTTATATATTTAGCTTTATTTATGAAATTTTAAAATTATAAATTAATAATTATTTTTTAAATTAATAATTTTAATAATTTAAATTTAAATTTATATTAAAGAAACACTGGAAGTTATATTTTGGCTGGAGCTACTGTGGACGAAGTGCAGACAATTTTGGACGATTAAATAGTGAAAACGATGACTATGAAGGGGAGTCCTTATGCGAAGGTTTTTGAAGAGCGAATTTTGGAGTGGGAAGATTTTTTGAATTACACTTAAAATTTAATCGACATGTGGATAAAAGTTTAGGCCGTTTGGGTTTATTTGGAGCCCGTTATGACTGCCCCTGATATTAAAATGAAACTTAAAAAAGAGGGAGATGAATTCGAAAAAGTCGATAAAACTTGGAGAAATGAAGTTATCGGAAAAGTTGTCAAAGAAAAAAGAATATTAGAGTTTACCAAAGACCGAAAAATGCTAATGGATTTGAAAGTCGCCAATGAAAGACTGGAATAGGTCTAAAAGGGACTGAATTATTATTTAGAGGAAAAAAGAAGCGTTTTCCCTAGGTTTTATTTCCTAGGTAAAAAAATAAGATAATTAATTAATTTACTTAAAAATTATTATTTTTAGAATTTTTAATTTATTTATAAGTTTTTATTTATCAAAATTGGTTCTATAGTTTTAATTTTTTATTTTTAATTTTTATAGGAAACGACGAGCTTTTGGAGATTTTATCCGAAACCAAAGAGCCTTCAAGAGTGCAGCCCCATTTAAAGAAATGTTTTGAAGGTATTAACAGACTAGAATTCAAAGGAAACCAAATAATCGAGGGGATGTATTCTTCAGAAAAAGAGTACGTACACTTTATAGATTCAATTGACACTTCCAAGGCTTTCGGAAATGTCGACCAGTGGCTGGTTTGGGTTGAAGAATAAATGATCGCTTCTATAAAATCGGCCCATGAAAGGGGATTTTAGCAGTTTCCTAACATGAAAAGAAACGATTTTATTAAAAATAGGTGCGGAATGGCAGTTTTGAGCGTTAATATGATTTATTGGACCTTTAATGTCGAATAGGTATATTTTTAATTTTTAATTTAATTTAATTTATGTTTATTTATTATATATTTATGTTTATATTTATTAAATATTTTATATTTATTTATTTTAATTTTATATTTTATTTAATCTTATATTTAATTTTATATTTCATATTTTAAATTTTGAAATTTAAATTTATTATTTTTATGTAGGCTATGAATTCTGAAGGGTTGACTGGAGTTTAAAAATATCATTAGAGTTTGAAATAACAGGTAAAAATCAAATTTTTATATTAAAATTCCATATATAAAGAAATGAAAAGCAATGATCGCCAAATAGAACTTGATATCCGATATTATATAAACTGAAGAAAAATATTTTATGAGCTTTAAATTTTATTAATTTTAATAATTATAAATCATATATATAATACACATTTAAAATAAAAATTTATATGAATGTTTATAAATATTATTAATAAAAAATAGTTAGAAGATGTCGTTCATTTAGTAAGATCTCCTATCAGTCCTTTGGATAGATGTACCGTTGAAGCACTAATTGTATTATTTTTATTTATATTTAATAATTTATTTATTTATTTATATTTTTTTTATTTATTAAAAAATTTTGATATTTATAATATAATTCATTAATTTTAAGGTACTTGATGTGCATAATAGAGATGTGGTCCACAGTTTAGTAGATGATAAAATTACTTCGGTTTTAGAATTTGGGTGGACTTCATAGATGAGATATTATTGGTAAGATGAAAATGTTATTGTAAAAATTATTAATGCAGTTTTGGAATATAATTACGAATATTTGGGAAATTCATCAAGATTAGTCATTACCCCTTTGACTGATAGATGTTACAGGTTATTAATTTTAATTTTATTTATTAAATTTATTAAATTAAAATTTATAAAAAAATTATAGAACTCTTTGCGGTGCTGTTCATTTGAATTACGGTGGAGCTCCTGAAGGTAACATATTACTAAAATTATAAATATATAATAAATAAAAATATAATAAATTAATTAAAAATTGAAATTTATATAATAAAAATTATATTCAAAAAATATATAGGGCCCGCTGGTACTGGTAAAACTGAAACAGTAAAAGATTTAGCAAAAGCTTTGGCAAGACAATGTGTTGTTTTCAATTGTTCCGATGGTTTGGATTATAAAGCTATGGGTAAAAAAATAAAATAATTTATACTGATATTACAAATTAAATAACATTTTAATTTAAAAATAAAAATCGATATAAATATTTAAAATTAAACTTATTTTACTCTATAAATTAACTTAATTTAAATTAAATATTTTTTTAATCAATTTTAAAATTTAAAAAAGGGAAATTCTTCAAAGGATTAGCTTAATCTGGAGCTTGGTCCTGTTTTGACGAATTTAACAGAATAGATTTAGAAGTTTTATCTGTGGTTGCTTCCCAAATTTAGACAATAACTGAGGCCAGAAAATTGGCCCGAAATGAGTTTGAATTCGAAGGATCTTTAATAAAATTAAAAAAAACAGCAAACACTTTTATTACTATGAATCCCGGTTACGCAGGCAGATCCGAGTTGCCTGACAATTTAAAAGCTCTTTTTAGGTCGGTCGCTATGATGGTTCCCGATTACGCTATGATTTCCGAAATTGTGCTTTATTCTTTCGGGTTCACTGATGGAAAAAATTTGGCGAGAAAAATTGTTACTACTTATAAATTGTGCTCGGAATAATTGTCCTCTTAGCCGCATTATGATTATGGGATGCGGGCGGTGAAATCTGTGCTTACTGCTGCTGGAAATTTGAAAAGAAAATACCCGGAAGAAGATGAAAGTGTTTTGATGTTAAGAGGTAAGAAAATTAAAGAAAAATTATAATTAAAATTATAAATATAAATATAAATATATTATTTTTTAATATTTTTAAATATTTATTATAGCTATAAAATAATTTTTAAATTAATATATTTTATAAAGAAGATTTAAAATTTTTAATTGAAAATATATAAATTATAGGTATTAATGACGTAAATTTGGCGAAATTTTTGAATTTTGATTTGCCACTATTTAAAGGAATTACCAGTGATTTATTCCCAGGAATTAGTTTGCCTGAAATTGATTATAAAGATATGTACGTTTGTATTGATGAAACTTTAAAAGAAAAAAATTTATAAAATATAGATTATTTACAAAATAAAATTATTTAACTTTATGAAATGATTTTGGTTAGACACGGATTAATGGTTGTTGGATTGCCTTTTTCGGGAAAAAGTACTATTTTACACGTTTTGGCCGGCGCCTTAACAAAATTAAAAGAAAAAGGGCAAATGAATGAAAATACAACTTAAATTATCACTTTAAATCCAAAATCCATATCCATGCAGCTTTTATATGGTTTTTCGGATGAAATTTCGCATGAATGGGTATTTCTATTATATAAAAATTTTAAAAATAAAAATAAATATAAATTAAATATTAAAATATAAATAAAAACATATTATTTATTAAATATACAAATAAAAATAATTTTTTTTTTTTTTTTAAAGACTGATGGAGTTTTGGCCAAGAAATTCAAGTAGTTTGCTAAAGATGAAAGTGATGATAGAAAATGGTTAATTTTTGATGGGCCAATTGACGCAGTTTGGATTGAAAATATGAATACAGTTTTGGATGATAATAAAAAATTGTGTTTGAATTCGGGAGAAATTGTGGCTATGAATAAAGCTATGAATATGATTTTTGAGCCTATGGATTTGGAGGCGGCCTCCCCTGCCACTGTTTCAAGGTGTGGAATGATTTATATGGTAATAAAAATAAGGAAAATGATATATTTATTATTTAAAAAAATTTTATAATATATAATATTATTTTTATATTTAAAATAAAAATTTTATATATTATTATATTATAATTTAGGAGCCTACAGGAATGGGGTGGAAACCTATTTATTAGTCATGGAAAAATAACGGAATTCCTTCTTACTATAAATCTGAAGATATAGATGAAATAGATTTAATGTTTTCTTGGATGGTTGACCCAATTCTTTATTATATAAGACACGTAAGAAAAAAAAAATAAAAATATATTTATTAATTACATTTTTAAAAATGTTAATTTAATAAATTAATAAATTGATTAATTAATTAATTTATTAATTTTGTAAATGAAATTTTAGAAAGGACACGAAGTTTCGCCCACGCAAGATCAAAATTTAATATTTACTTGTTTAAAAATTTTGAAGAAAATGCTGACACTTTTTGAAGACGAATAAATTTACAATAAGCTTGAAATCGGACCTAGATAGGAAATTATCCATTCTATGTTTATTTTCTCTTTGGTTTGGTCCTTAGGAGGTTCTCTTACTGAAAAAGAGGCTAGAAGAAAATTTGATATTTACGTTAAAAGAGTTGCTGCTTTAGAAATTGAGTTAGAGTTGCCTGAAGAAATTAAACCCAAAAAAATTTCAAAGGGAATTCCTGATAGAGGGTAAAAATTAAATTAAATTTATAATTATATTAAAATTAAATTAATGAGGAATTATAATAAAAGTTAAATAATTAAACTATTTTTTCCTTATTTAAAAATTAAAATAATGATTTAGTTATAGATAAATAAGTATAGAAATAAATTTAAATAAATATAAAAATAAATTTAAATAAATTTAAAAAAAAATTTAAATAAATAATATAAATATAATTAAATATATTTTATTTAACTAATAGAATGGTTTACGACTACAGTTTTCAGTTGAACGAGAACAAATCGGGTGGGGAGTGGATTTTATGGACAGATTTGATTTCCGCGAACGAGCGTGAAATGATAAACAGGAGTAAAAAGCCTTAAGAATTGATAATTCCAACTGTAGACACAGTAAGGTACAAATATTTGTTAGCGACGAACATAAATTTGGAAAATCCGACCTTATTTTGCGGGCCAACTGGAACTGGGAAGTCAGTTTACATAAAGGACTATATTTACTCTTTACCGCGAAAAGAGTATAAGGTGGTGGAAATCGGCTTTTCTGCTTAGACTACTTCGGGGCAGGTTTAGGAAATTTTTGACATTTCTTGCGATAAAAGGAGAAAAGGCGTTTATGGACCTAAATAGGGAAATATGATTATTTTTATTGATGATTTGAATATGCCTTAGAAAGAAAAGTGGGGCGCTTAACCGCCGATTGAACTTATTAGACAGATTTTTGATTAGGGAGGCTATTATGATAATAAGGAAAAGGAAAAACCGTTTAAGTAGCTGGAAAATTTGATTTTTTGTGCGGCTATGGGGCCGCCTGGAGGGGGGAGAAGTTTTATTACGCCTAGGATTTTGAGGCATTTTAATTTGGTAAAAAAAAAAAATTTAAAATTTTTAAAAATTAAAAAGTTTTTATATTTATTTATTTTAAAAATTAATTTTTTATTGGAAACAGGTTTCGTTAAATATGTTTGACGATGAGAGTTTGACCTTAATTTTTTCGACTATTTTGAAGAATTATTTGAATAATAATGGGTTTAATTAAGAAGTGGTAAAATAAGAGAATAAGATAATTCAAAGTACAATTAAGGTTTACAGGTTCGCCATGGAGGAACTTAGACCTACGCCCGCTAAAAGTCATTATTTATTCAATTTAAGAGATTTTTCCAAGGTAATTTTGGGAATGTGTATGGCAGATAAGGAGAAAGTGGACACCCCTGAAATATTTACTAGATTATGGGTCCATGAAGTAAATAAAAATAAAAAATAGAAAATAAAAATTTTAATAAACATATAATTTTTAATATTATAAATATTATTAGATACTTAATAATTTAATAAATAAAAATTTTTTGAAATAATTTTTTAGTCTTAAAGAGTGTTTTCAGACAGACTTATCAGTGTTGAGGACAGAATGAAAATGTTGGACTTTTTGAGAGAAACCGTTAGAAGAACGATTGGACACAATTTTGAAACTGTTTTCGAGCATTTAATAAAAGAAGGAAATAAAGAGTTGAAAACTTTAGATGAAATTAGAGGACTAATGTTTTCTGATATTTTAACTCCAGCTGGGGTTCCTAAAAGGTAAAAAATTAAATTAGATTAAATTAAATATAATTTAGTATTAAATGAGATAGTTTTTTATTGAATTAGGCTTTTAATTCTCTTTAAAAAACAATTTATTAGCTTAAAAATGAATTTTATATAAGTTTGTAATTTAACTGGTCTAAAAATAAATAATTAAATATTTGAAAGTTTACATATTTTATAAGTCTTTAAACTTTTCATAGCTAATTCTTTAATTCTCTAATTTTTTAAATTTTCTAATCTTTTAAATTCTCTAATTTTTTTAATTTTCTAAATTTTTATAAACTTGCTAAATTTATCAAATTCTCTAAATTTTTTTTAATTTTTTAAAATTTTTATAAACTCACAAAACTTATCAAATTCTCTAAATTCTCTAAATTTTTTCTAATTTTTTAAAATAATTAAATAAATAGACCCTACGAAGAAATAAGAGACTAGCAAGCTTTACAAAGGTCGTGCGAAGAGGCGTTAGAAAACTACAACATGATGGGAGACAAGCCAATGGACCTAGTAATGTTCCAGTTCGCAATCGAGCACCTGCTGATAATAGCGAGGATTTTGAAGTCGCCGGGGGGCAACGCGCTGCTGGTCGGCGTGGGCGGCTCTGGGAGACAGTCGTTGACGCGTTTGGCGGCTTCTATGAGCGACATTGTGACTATTTAGATTGAGATTTCGAAGATGTACGGGAAAAATGAGTGGCAGGAGGATTTGAAGAAGGTTTTGAAGTCTGCTGGGGGCAAGAATTAGGCGACCGTGTTTTTGTTTACGGATTCGCAGATTAAGACTGAGTCTTTTGTTGAGGATATTAATAATTTGCTGAATACTTGTGAGGTGCCTAATCTTTTCCCGCCTGATGAGAAATAAGAGGTTTGATTAAACAATAAATATAAATTGCTTTTTTAACGCTTTTTATTTATTTTTTTTGATATATATGTTTTAAGTTTCAAATATTTTATATTTTTTTTAATTAAACTAATCAATTAAAAATCTAGGTTTTGGAGATGATTAGACCTATAGCAAGACAAGAAGGAAAGGCTACTGAAGGAACTCCAGAATAGCTGTACACATTTTTCGTTGACAAATGCAAATAAAATTTGCACGTGGTTTTGGCTTTTTCGCCGATTGGAGAGGGTTTCAGAACAAGAGTAAGAATGTTCCCTTCTTTGGTGAACTGTTGCACAATTGACTGGTTTTTCGAGTGGCCTCAGGATGCTTTGGTTTCCGTGGCAGAGAAATTTATGGACAAAATTGAGATGGAGCAGGATATTAAGGCCTCTTGCACCAAATTGGTTCAGACTTTCCACGAAAATACAATTGAGTGGGCCGATAAATTTTACAACCATTTGAACAGAAAGTATTATGTTACGCCTACTTCTTATTTGGAAATGATCATTACTTTTTAGAATTTGCTCGATGAGAAAAGAAAGTTTGTTAAAGATCAGATTTTCAAGTATGAAAATGGATATAATTAAATTATTAAAACTGAGGCTAAGGTTGGAGATATGCAGATAAAATTGGAAGAACTTGTGCCTAAAATTAAAGTATCAGCAGAAGAAGCAGCCAAAAAGGAAGTCGGTACATAAAATTATAGCTTTTTAATTTTTAATTTTATATTTAAAATTTAATAATCAAAATTTATCTATTTTTTAACTTAAAAGTTGTATCTGAAAAGAAATAAGCCGCGGACATAATCGCAGAAGGAATAGCCAAAGAAGAAGCTACTATTTAAATTGATGTCGATAAAGCTACTGAAATTGAAAATTAAGTTAACTCAGAATTGGAAAAAGCCATGCCTGCTTTAAGATAAGCCGAATAAGCATTGTTAAAAATCAATAAATAGGCTACTGATTTCATCAAAAATTTACCCAATCCACCTGCACCTATTAGAGCTACTATGAAAGCAATTTGTCTTATCATGTATCCTAATCCCGGATGTAAATAAAAAATAATATTCTTTAAATCTTTTAATTAAATAAAAATTAAAGATTAAAAATAAAATATATTTTAAATTATAATTTTCTAAAATTCAAAAAAGTATAAAATATAAGTTAAATTTTAATACAATTTTAAAAATGCGAGTTTAAACTATAATAAATTATATTTTAATTTTGTAATTTTTAAAATTAGCCGAATTTAAAGAGAAAAACAAAGAAACTTTGAAATTAGAATTGAATTGGTGGAAAGTAAGTTAAAAAATTTTGGGAGATATTGAATTAGTTAATAAAATGAAAGACTTTAAGAAAGAAGAAATGACAGAATAATTGGTTTCTAATTTAGGAAAATATTTGGACGATCCTGCTAATAAAGAAAATCTCGACGAAGTTAAAGTAAATAAATAAAAATTAATTTATTTTAAAATAAGTAAAATTAAATAAATTTAAATAAATTTAATTAAATAAAAATAATTTAAAAAAAAAATAGATAAATTTAAAAACTATTCTTTAAAAAAATGGCTATTTAATTTTTAATTTTTTTTTTACTTTTAACTTATATTTACTTAATTTTAAAATTATATTTACTTAGCTTTTATTATTTTTAATTTAAATTTTTTTTTTTTTTTTTTATATTTACTTAATTTTTTTTTTTTTTTAAATTAGGTTTAAAATGCATCTTCTGAAGTTTACTCTATGCTTTTATGGGCCAAGGCGATGAGAAGTTTTTATTATGTAAATAAAGAAGTTTTGCCAAAAAAAGTGGCGCTTGAAGAAGCTCAAACAAAAGTGAGGGGATTAAGAGCTTAATTAGCAGTAAAATAAGCGGATTTAAAAAAAGCTACTGACGAAGTAAAGGCCCTAAACGACGATTTGTAAAGAACAATTCAAAATAAAAATAAATTAGAAAAAGATTATTAAGACAACAGTGTTTAGTTGGAAAGAGCTAAGCAGCTAATTGAGTCCTTGGGAGGCGAAAAAGGAAGGTAAAAAAAATAAAAAAAAATAAAAAAAATTATTTAAAAGTTTTTTAATAGTTTTAATTTAAATTTTAAATTTTAAATTTCTCTTTTTTTTCTTTAATTTTTAAATTTTTTTATTCAATTAAATTAGACATTATAATTACATTTATTATAGTTTTTTTATTTAATATTTAAATTTTTTATTAAGTTGGATTGAACTAAACTATAAATTAAAATTAAAAGATTATTTTTAATTTAATTTTAAAATTTTTTATTTATATTTATTATTTTTATTATTTAAGGTGGTAAGAATTAGCAGAGTAGTTGAAATTTGATTACGTGAATTTGACTGGAGATGTTTTGGTTTCCTCTGGTTTGATAGCTTATTTGGGAGCTTTTACGCCTAGTTACAGAAATGACATAACAAATGCTTGGGTGCAGTTAACAAAAGAGTATAAAATTCCAGGCAGCGAGAAATTTTCTTTGAAACAAGTTTTGGGAGACCCTGTTAAAATTAGGTCTTGGAATATCGATGGACTTCCTTCTGATAATTTTTCAGTTGAAAATGGAATTATTATTTTTAAATCTAGAAGATGGCCTCTTTGTATTGACCCGCAAGGACAGGCGAATAAATGGATTAAAAAAATGGAAACGCCTAGAAAATTAGACGTTATTAAGTTGACGGACAATGATTATATTAGAAAATTGGAAAATGCTATATTTTTCGGAAAACCTGTTTTGTTGGAAAATGTTTTGGAAGAGGTAGACGCTTCTTTGACCCCTATTTTACTTAAATAAACTTTTGTGAAAGGAACCACTACGTACATAAAATTGGGAGAAAATGCTTTGGAATATAACGCAGATTTTAGGTTTTACATGACCTCTAAATTGAGAAATCCCCATTATTTACCTGAATTGTCAACAAAAGTAAAATTTATATAAATTTATTTGTATATTTTTAATTTTGTTTTTAAAATCTCTATTATTTGAATTTTAGAATTTAATATTTAATTTTTAAGTTTTTGAATTTTGAATTTAAATTTTGAACTTAATTTTTGAATTTTAAATTATGTATTTTTTGAAATAAATTTTTTAATTTTGAACTTAGTTTTATATTTTTAATTTTAAATTTAATTTTTGAATATAAAATTATTTTTGAATTTTAATTTTTAATATTTAAATTTTTGAATTTTTAAAAAAAAGGTCGCAATTATAAATTTCATGATTACTTACGAAGGGTTAAACGATCAGCTGTTAGGAATTTTGGTAAAAGAAGAGAAGCCCGAATTAGAAATCGAAAAAGAAAGGTTGATCGTAGAAGGAGCTGAAAACAAGGCTGCTTTAGCGGACATAGAGAATAAAATTTTGCAAGTTCTTTCCGGAGACAAAGACATTTTGACCGACGAAAGTGCAATTAATATTTTAAAAGACAGTAAATCTACAAGTAATATGATAAATGAAAAACAAGTTATTGCCGAAAAAACGGAGGTTGAAATCGACGAAGCCAGACAAAAATATCAGCCGGTTTCTTAATAAGCTTCTAGTTTGTTCTTTACTATTTCTGAGTTAAATAATTTGGATCCCATGTATTAGTATTCTTTGGCGTATTTTATCGATTTGTTTGCGACTGGCATTAAATTGTCGGAAAAATCGCCTGATTTTAATAAAAGATTAAATATTTTGAAAAATTATTTTGTCTTCTCTTTGTATCAAAATATTTGTAGATCTTTGTTTGAAAAAGATAAATTAGTCTTTTCTATGTTATTGACTTGCAGATTAATGTAATTTAGACAGCAGTTAGACGCCTCGCACTGGAGATTTTTAATTACTGGAGGAACTGGAATTGTCGATAATCCCCCCGAAAAACCTAAAAATCAGAATTGGATTTCGACGAAAATGTGGCTAGAAATAGTTAAATTGTCAAAAATAATAGAATTTGACGAGCCTGAAAATGAATTTTACAAAAATTTTTACGACAGTTAAAATATTGAAGAATTTAAGAAAATTTACGACGCAAACGAAGCGCACACTGTTCCTTTGCCTAGCAAATTGAAAGAAAAATACACAGGATTTAAATATTTAATGATTTTGAGAACTTTAAGACCAGATAAAATGGAGCCCGCTATAAGGAATTTCGTAACTGAAAAAATGGGGAAAAAAGTAAAAATTAACTAAATTTTGTTTTTATTTAAAATTTATTTTAGTTTATTCATATTTTAATTTTTTATATATATTTATATATTTATTTATTAATTTTTTTAAGTTCATTGAACCTCCTTCTTTTGATTTGGCTGAAATTTATAGAGACAGTTCTCCAATTACTCCTTTGATTTTCGTTTTATCTCCTGGTTCAGATCCTTTTGCCAGTTTGACTGCTTACGCCAAAAAACAGGGAAAAGATGCTCAAGTTAAAAAAATTTCTTTAGGACAAGGACAAGGTAGAAATTATTTTTATTAAAAATAAATAATTTTTAGAAAATTAATAAGAAATAAATATATAGAAATTAAAATTGAATAATTTATTAATTAATTTAAAATTAAATAATTTAATAAATTATTAAATTTAGGACCTATTGCCGAATAAACAATTTTAGCAGGAAAAGAAGCTGGCGACTGGGTTGTGTTGTAAAATTGTCACTTGGCTACAAGCTGGATGACTACTTTAGAAAAGTTATGCGAAGAAATTTCTCCAGATCCCAGCAAAACTCACCCGTAAAACAAAAATAAATAATTAATTAATAATTATCTATTATAAATATAAAATTTATTTTTTTAAAAATAATATAAACTTTTTATAATATTTTATTAAATTTATTTTACACTTTAATTTATTTTATTTAAATTTTATTTAAAAATAGCGAATTCAGACTTTGGTTGACATCTTATCCTTCTCCTAATTTCCCAACTTCTGTACTTTAAGCTGGAATTAAAATGACGAATGAGCCTCCTAAGGGATTAAAATCTAATTTACTAGGGTCTTATTACACTGATCCCATTAAAGAAGAGGAATTTTTCGAAGGGTGTGCCCAGCCTTAGATATTTAAGAAACTATTATACGGTAAAAAATAAAAATAAATTTAAAGAGAAAAATAGATATTATTTTTTATATTTTTTTACTAACCTCTCTTTTAAATAAAAATAGATTAATATAAATAAAAAATTTAATTTAATTTTATTTATTTAGTTTATTTAATTATTATAACATTTTTAAAAAAATAGGATTAACTTTCTTCCATGCTGTTATTTAAGAAAGAAGAAATTATGGACCTTTGGGGTGGAATATTTCTTATGAATTTAATGAATCTGATTTGAGAATTTGTGTTTAATAATTGAAAATGTTTTTGGACGAATTTAGCGGAGAAGATGTTCCTTTTGAAGCTTTAAAATATTTGACAGCTGAATGTAATTACGGAGGAAGAGTTACCGACGATAAAGATAGAAGATTGATTGTCACTTTATTGAATGTAAAAAAGCAAAAGAATTGTTAAATAATTAGCCAAATAAAATTAAATTATATAGATTTATTTAAGAAAGTCATTTCGCTCTTTTTTTTTAAATATAAAAATTATAAAATTTTAATAATTTTTTTACTATATTTTTTTAGGATTATTATTGTTAATCTACAATTTCTGGGGAAAATTACAGTTTTGCCAGCGATCCCAGTTACCAGCCCTTAAGTTTCGATTCACATAGCGATTTTATTTAAGGAATTAAAGATTAAATTAAAGATGTAACCCCTCCAGACGTTTTCGGTTTCCATTAAAATGCTGATATAACTAAAAATTTGAAAGAAACTAGTTAATTAATGAATTCTTTATTAGAATGTTCTTAGGTTGGAGGCGGATCTGGAAACTCAAATCAAGAATCAGCTTTAGATGAAATTTGTAGAAAAATTTATGGTAACTTAAATTTATTAATTGTAGTTAAAAAAAATAAAAAAAGAAAGAAATATATTTAAAAATACAGATAAATGTTTTTAAATTTTTTGAGATAAGCTTTTAAGAAAAAATAACTAATATATGTTTTATGAAATAATATAGATTTAAATTTAAAATTTAAAATTAATATTAAAATTAAAATTTTTTCTTTTTTCAGAGGAATTCCCTTAACCTTTCAACATAGAAGAAGTTTAAAAGAAATATCCAGTTATTTATGAGGAATCTATGAATACTGTTTTAATTTAAGAAGTTACCAGATTTAACAATTTAATTAAAGTAATTAGAAGCTCATTATACAGTATAAGACAGGCAATTGCGGGACTTTAGGTTATGTCCCCTTAGCAAGAGGTGGCGAGTAGACAAATTTTCGACGGAAAAATTCCAGATTTATGGTTACAATCTTCTTATCCTTCGCTTAAACCTTTGGGTAAAATAAAAAAGCGAAAAATATATATATAAAATATATTAATTAATATATAAAATATGGCTTTTATATTTATAATTTATAATTTTTATACATATATTTATTTATTTTTTAAAAAAAAAAGCTGGTTATGTAGACAATTTGGTGGAGAGAATTGGATTTTTACAAAAATGGATCGACGAAGGCATGCCAAACGTTTACTGGCTTTCCGGATTTTACTTTACTTAATCTTTTTTAACTGGAGTTTTACAAAACTTCGCAAGAAAATACACAATTCCAATCGATTTAATAGAATTTTAATACCAAATTTTAGACAGTGAGCCGACTGAAGCAGCCGAAGACGGGGCCTACATAAACGGTCTTTTCATAGAAGGGGCTAAATTTGACTACAATTAAATGTAATTAGCGGAAAGTGACCCCAAAATTCTGTTTGTAGAGGCACCGGCTATAAAATTAGTGCCTATGAAAACCGAAGAATTATAACAGGAATTACAACTTACTTCTTATTATAAGTGTCCCGTTTATAAGACTTCTGCGAGAAGAGGGGTTTTGAGCACTACTGGACACAGTACCAATTTTGTTATGTGGATTAGGTTGCCTAGTGAGTAGAGTGAGAGTCATTGGATTAAGAGGGGAGTTGCTTTGTTGACTTAGTTGGACGACTGATAAATTAAATTAGATTAAGTTAGATTAATTAGATTAATTAGATTACTTATTTTTAAAAAAATAATAATTATATAAAAAAAAAAAAAAAATTAATATCATAAAATAAATGTTTTGTTGGAATAATTTGTAATTGGCGAGAAGTTATTGGGAAATTTGAGTTTTTGGTGCTGATATGCTGATGAGAAGAATTACATTTTATTTTAATATTAAAAAATAATAAATAAATATTATTAGGGTATTTGATGGGTTTATAAAATTTGATTATATTTTTTGAACCTGTGTAAATTATTTAAGTCATATATGAGAAATTATATTTTAAAATAGTTTATATTAATTATTTTATATTTATATATATATATTACTAATATTCAACTTTTTATTAAAAAAATTTGATCCTATTTTTACATTTTAAAAATTTATATAAAATTATTTTTTTATTCGAATTATTTCCAACTCATTTTGGTGTAAATTTAAGAACCTTAATTTTTATCACACTCACTTAATTAATTTCAATTAAATTCTTAATTTCAAGAATAATTTTTGCATTTTAATATTTCGCCAACTATTACATTTTTATATTCTAATAAAAAATAAATAAATACTTTTATTGATAGTATAAAAAACAAAAACAAAAAAAAACAAAAATTTTTATATTTTTTTTCCATTATATAAAAATTGCAAACAAATAAAAAAAAATACATTTTCAACCTAAACCTACATTAATAAAAAAACTTTAAATGGGTAAAAAAAATTAAGTTAAAGTCGAAGATTAAAATCTGTACATAGTTGAAAAATTATAGTAAAAAAAAAAATATCGAGGTAAAATATATTACTTGGTTAAATGGGAAGGATATCCAAACGAAGAAGATTAAACTTGGGAAGAATAGTCTAATTTATAACATTTACCTGGTTCTTTTTTTTAATAAGCAGATTAAGAATATGCTTTATAATAAGAGAAAAACTAGTCCAAAAATTAAAATACAGGAAAAAACTAAAAAAGGGGCAAAAATACAAGCAAAAAACAGTCTCTCAATAGAAAATAATCGAAATTAAGAAGAAAAAAAGAGATAAAATAAGAAAATGTTTTGTAAAGTTAGAGTGAAAAAGAAAGCGAAAATTAATTTTCAAGTTAAAAGTTAGAAAAAAGCAATTAAAAATAGAAAAAATAGCAAAAATAGCAAAAAAAATCGGAGGATTTTTATTCAAATTTTAGCTCTGCTTCTTCTTATTTTTCTTTTACTGAAGAAGCTTCTTATACTGAATAAGATTCTTTTATAGTATAAGATTCTTTTATTGATGAGAGTGAAGAAAGTGAAAAAATAGGAAATTAAAGTTGTTTTAATGGTAGTATTGATAGTGATAGTGATAGTGATACTTATAATGATAATTCTGACTATTAAAAAAATGAATAGAAAAAAAGAAGAAGAAGAAAAAGAAGAGGAATTTAGGTTGATGATTAAGATATTTCTAGTCATGATGAAATTTCAGAAGATGATTGTGAAAATATGACGTCGAATAAAAAAAGATTGAAAAAAATTAGTTGTAATAATTTTTATTGTCAATTTATTTTATATATATGATTAATATAATTAATATTGTCAACTTTTAAATTAAAGTATTAAAGGCGCAAAAATAACCTGATTACGAGAATTAAAAAGAAAATTAATAAGAAAATACATAATAAAAAGAAAAAAATTCAAAATAAAATGAATAAAAAAATGAAAATGGAAAAATAAATTAATAATAAGACAAAAATCATATTGAAAAAAAAAATGAAAATAAAAATGATAATAATGAATGTGAAATCGAAGATAAAGTTGAATGTGATATTAGTAATACAAAATAAATAGAAGATGAAGAATAATATAATGATACTTAAAATGAAAAAAGTCCAGAAAAAAAAGCAAATTAATAGCCACTTATTTAGGGAAAGGAAGACATATAATGTAATTATAATGTATAAAATAAGTAGTAAACTGAATAAACAATAGGTAAAAATTTAAATTTTTAATGTGTTAAATGATAATATAAAAAATATAAAATATATAATTCTTTAGTACGAGATGAATAGGAGGAATAGGAAGAAGAAAAAAAAAATATTGTTGATAAAGAAATAGATGAATATATTAACTTTTCGCAAAAAAGGTAAAAAAGAAGCTATAATTCTTAGTAAAATTAAAATTCTACTAATGAAGTATATGATCTGAATTATAATAACTTAAATGAATAATAAGAGGAAACAGAAATCGAAATTTGTTCATAATAAAAGTAAGTTGGTGATAATGATAAAGATAAAAAATTATAAGAAAAAAATATAAACACAAATCAAAATTTAAAAGAATAAAATTTATTAAAAAAAAATTCAAATTATCTCTAATAAAATCCTAAAAAAAATATAACTATAAATTTTGACTTAAATTAAACATCTTAATATAAAAGTAATACGATTTAGCAAATAAAAGACTAGTCCACAATTATTATGGAAGAATAAGATAAAGAAATTGCCTAGAATAAGGTTTTAATTTTGTAAAATGAATAATAAATAAAATAGAGCAAAAAAATAAATGAAATTATAACAGAATACAGTGACTAAAAAGAGTTGACAGTAGTTTATTAAATGATTGAAGATAATGAAAAAGAGTAAGAAACTAAAAAATAAAATATTTAATAAACTAAATTAAACGATTCCAGTTAGTAAAAAAATGAATTTAACTAATAGAATCTACTTTAAGATCATGAAAAATTAGAAAATAAATAAGTATTATAAAATAATAATTAATATTCAGAACTTGAATATAAAAGCCTAAAAGTATTTAATGATATAAATACTAGCGAATGTGATAGAGAATAAAATAAAAGCAGAAAATAAAGTAAAAGTAGAAGTAAAAGTAAAGATAGATATATTAAAAAAAACCAGAAAAATTATAAAAACAAAGACTAAAGTAAAAATATTCATAAAAATAATAAAGAAACTAAAAAATAAAGTAAAAGTAAAAGTAGAAGTAAAAGTAAAAGTAAAAGTAAAAGCAAATGCTAAAGATAAAGTCAAGGAAATAATATTGAATAAAATTAAAATAATATATTAATATAAAATTAAAATAACCTACCTATATAAAATTAAAACTCTAAAATTCAGAGCGAAAATTTAGATGAATAGAAAAACTAAGCAAAAATAATGAAATAAGTAGTCGAAGTTTAGTAAGAAAAAAAAAATCCTGAAATAATGACAGAAAAATCTATTTAAAAAGAAAAAATAAATAAAAATGTATAAAAAGAGTAAATTTAGCCTATAGAAGAAGAAGAAGAATAATAGATTTAAAAATAATAAAAATAATTGTAATAAAATGAAAATTAAACAGAAAAAAGAAAATAACTATAGGTTGAAAATAATTAGTAATAAAATGAATAGGAAAATTAATAATAAATATTATAATAATAATAATTAAAAAATAAAGAATAAAAAGAAAAATAAAAGGAAAGCGAAAAAAGTTTCGATGAAAATTTGTGGATATTTTTAGTTTATAAACATTTAAAAGGTGTAGTTCCTGAATAATTTTTAAATTAAATTGATTTTGAATAAATGGAAATAGATTTAAAATAAAAAACGAAAAAAGAATTTGATTTTATGCTTTAAAAGATGACTAGTTCATACTTTTCTTCATCTATTTTAAATAATGTTTAAAACGAGAATTAAGATCAATAAACAATTGAAAATAATATAAATATATAATAGAGTAATATTAAGGATTAAAATGAGCAAAAGGAAAGTAATATACCTTAAAATAATTAAGATAATAATTTGAAAAATATTTAACAATAAAGTCCATAAAAATAATAATAATTATAATAATAAAGCTAAAATTAGTAAAATTAAAAATAAAATAATGAAAAGGATTAATTTGAAGATTCTTTTACAGAAGAAATTTCCATGGACTTAGATAACTAAGAGTCTAATAATTAATAAAAAAGCCAAAATTAGAACTAAAAATTGAATAGTTAAAATAACAATGAAAATAGTATTTTGAAAAATGGAGGGTTAAGAAGGATAAACTCTAATGAATCACTTAAAAATGTTTAATAATAGTAGGATTCCGAAAAAAATGATTAAAATTAAGAAAATAATAATAATTAAATTTAATAAAAAAATTTAAAAGTGGAAGAAAACATAAATACCGAAGAGGATGTTTAAATTATTAAAGTAAAATAGCCAAAAATTAAAAAAAAGTTAATTTAAAATAATTAGATAAATAATAAAATTTTTTAAAATAATAATAATAATTAATATCATAAAGTTCCTTTTATGGCTTAGAATTAGGTTTATCCTTATTTTTAAAATAAAGATAAAAATATTTAGTAATAAAATTAAATATCATTCCCTATTAATACAGTTCCAGTAATAAATAAAGCAAATTAGGCTTTTGCAGCATAACAAACTCCCTTTAATTTTTAAAATAATAATTTATAATAATAAGATTAGAAATACCTTAATTTTAATAATAATAAAAATAAATATTTACTCTAAAAAAGGTAAAATAAAATAACATATCCTTTAGCTAAATATAATGAGACTTATAGGTTTGATAATTAAAGATAATCACCATTATAAAAATCGATAAATTTCACTACGTTATAGAGAAAGAACGATATGAATTAAATTTTTAGTATAGGACATTAAAATGATAAATATTTTGGTTAATTTTATTTAGATTTTTTGAATGATAATTTGGATAAATAAAATTATGGATAAATTAATTATAATTAATAAAATATTGAAAATTAAAGCCAACTTGCACTTTAATAAAAAAAAAAAGAAAATTTATAATAAAAAAATGTTAATTAGGATTTACAATAAATTTTTTCTTCCATTTAAAAAGATTAGAATTAAAATTTGAGCCAAAATTCCGATGAATAAAATATTTTTGACAAAGAAATTTCTTTTTAATTAGAATCTTTTAGTGAAATATAGAATACTTAAAACTATGTGGATTCTTAGTAAAATATAAATAATACTTAAGTTCCTAATATATCAAATTAAATTTAAACTAATACTATTGAAAATGGTTCATAATAAAATTTTTCTTCGAATTTATAAAATAATAACTTATAAAATGGTAGCGTAGAAAATGACACATTTGGCTTAAATGAAAATATAATTAATAAAGCTGATATTAATAATAGATAAAGCGAGTATATTTAGTGTGAAAATCATAAAAATAATAATATAAATGAAAAAAATAATTTTTAATTTGATATTAGTACGAATATTTTTGATGTAAAATCTAGTATTAATGATGATAAATTTAATAATTTTGACACCTTATTTTTATCATAGGATAAAGAAAATAAAAATTTTTAAGAATAAAATTAAAGTGATGATTTTTTGGACAGTTTCAACTAATAAGATTGTCTTGATTCAGATTTAAGTTAAAATATAATCTCTGAAAAAGAAATATAGTATGAAATTGAAGATTATGTATAAGAAGTTTAGAAAAACTTAAAATAAATTAAAAATATTAGTGAAGATTATAAAGAATAGTACGTAGATAAAATATTTTTTTAGGATAGAAATCATATTCATAAGAACTTGAATGAAAAGACATATATGAGATTTATCACAAATATTTTTTATAGCATGGAAAAATAATTCAAATTAAAGAATAATACTATTTTATTTAACTTTTTGACTAAAGAAAATTAATTGATATGCATTTTACTTTTCGAGAAAAAAATAAAGATAAAAGAGTTTATTGAATAATTTTATCAATTTCTTATTGAAAAATATATGTAAACTTAATAACCTAATATGGAATTTAATTAAATTCCATAATAACAGTAAATTTAATTATAAAATCATATTAGACTATTAATATAGTATAATTATTACATTGATAAATTTAGTTTGTATGAAAATTAAATGACAGATTAATAGTCTCTATTTATATAATAATATGAATAAATAAATAGCTATCCTTAATATAAATGGACGGAATATAAAACTGATAAAAATATATTTGTTGATTAAAAATGATAGAAATATGAAATTAAATTCTATATAATTAATTTAATTTTTTAAAACCAATATAATAGAATTAGCTTAACTTTGGAAAAATTATATAAATGTATTAAATAATTTATGGTTTTTATTTTTGTTTAATAATTATATCACGTTTATTTATATTTGTATATAGGTATATAAAATACACAATTTTTGCAAATGTTTAATTACTTTATAATAAAATTTTCAGAATATAGAAAAATAACCTATCATAATTAAACAATAAAAATTTTGATATTTTTTATAAAAAATAAAATTAAAAAAAATAAATAAATAAAAAAATCATTCTCAATTTATTTTCAAATTTTATTATGTAAAAAAATTTAAATTCACCGCGAAAAGATTTAAATAATACATTAAGTGTCTAAAACAACTTAAATATGTACTAGTTAGATACAAATTAAAGTTATTTGATAAATAAAAGCATTTTTTCTCCTTAATTTAGTGAAAAAAAATTAGAATTTAACCACAAAAATCTAAACAAATAGCCAATAAATATCAATATTTTCAATAAAAGGACTTAAAAAAAAGAAAAACAATATATAAGTAGTAATACTAGTAAAAATTTTAAATAAGTATTAAAAACGATAAACTATGATATTTTGGGTAAAAAAAATAGTGCTGACATTTTTAAAAACTCTCTTAATACAACAAAAAATAATTAGATGAATTCAACAGCTGCCAGTTATAATTTTAAATAAAAATAAAATTCCCAAGGAAATTTAACTTAGTTATATAATTTAAGTACTATGGATAGCGTTCGAGTTACTGAAAATTCAATCTTTGTTGATAATAAAAATAGAGAAATTTAAAATAACTTCAGTTGTACTAAAGAAATGAAAATATAAAAAAATATTAATTCTAGTAGAACTGTAAAGTAAAAAGATCAATAATTAAATCTATATTAATAAGAGGGGTTTTTAAAATAAGTGGAAAAGTATTTCGATAAAAAATCAATAAAAAAATAAAAATTAGAGGGAAATACTTTTTAAAATAAGAATATTAAAAATAAAAAAAATATAATGACAATGGATAAATTCGAAATTGAATAGAGAAATAAACATTAAAAAATTTTAGCTTAAATACAAAGTCCATAAAATAGCTAAAATGGTGAAATAGCAGTAAAAAAAATAAAAAGTTTAAGTCCCAGATAAAATTGCCAATATTTAGAAATATCCAAAAATTTTTCTTCAATTAACAAAAACAATTCAAAAATTAATTAGTAATGAAATAAAGATGGTTAATAAAATTAATAAAAAATAAGCGTATAAAAATAAACCTAAAATTAAAATAAAGAAGAAAAAGAGTAATAAACATTACCTTAAACTTAGTAATATGTGGATTAGGTATAATAATAAAATTAAAAAAGACTAGAACTTAAATTAAGACAATAAGAATTGTATGAATTTGGTTAAAAAATCGATAAAACTATTTTGAAAAAGCCATTTAATAAATAATATTTGTAAGTTATTATTAAATATAAATTATATTTTATATTATAATATTTTTACATTTATATCATATATTTTTTTTTTAAAGTAAAATCAGATTCTTTTAAAAATATGTTTATAAATTTTAATATAAATCTTATGAATTTTTATTTTTATTTTTAAGCTTTTAAATTTTTATTTATTTATTTTTTTTAATTTAGAATTGCTATTAAATATGAAGCTTTTAGACTGAATGTGGCAAATACTATTGGAGGTCAAAGAACTTATGAAAATTTTTGTTAGGAAAGTTTGGAGGGAATAAAAAAGTTACTCTAGGAATGTTAAGATGGTTTGGTATGTTATAAAAAAATTTAAAACATCGATGATGTTTTTTTAAATATGGCAAAAATTGCCTAGGAAACTAAAATTTAGTATCTCTATTTAATAATTTAAAAATTAATATATAAAGTTTCTTTTACTATGGGAAATTATATCAAGTGTATATAAACAGCAAAGAAAATTAAAAATTTAGCTTAATATTACAATTTTGTATTTTTAAAATTATCATGCTATAAATATATTGGGAAGTGTTTTTTGAGTTTAAGAAAATACAAAATTGCACGAATATATTTCACTAAGTAAGAATTTAAAATTCATTTTCAAATTTTAAAATAATACATCAAATTTTTAAAAAGTATCATTAATTATTTTTTAGGCTTTTAAGATATGCTTGGATGATTGGAAATTAAAATTTGGAATTAAATACTTATGATTTTATAGGATTGACCTATTTTCATGAGGGAAATGTAAAATTAGCAGAATATTATCATATTAAAATGATTTAAGGAGATATAGAAAAGGATGGTATTAATATTTTTATATTAAATATAAATAGTTAATTTTTGAAAAATTGAATTAAATTTTTATGATAATTAATTTGGTATTATTTAAAAATTAGAAAAACTGAAAGAATTGTCAACATTTTAGATAAAGAATCGTTAGTTTAACAATAACCCTTTAAAAAAGTATTAGAAATTGAAAAAGTAATAATCTTAGAATGATTATAATATGGATAATGATTTAGTTTCTTCAAGTGATGATGAGTTTGAATTAACTGTTCCATAGCATAATAATTTAAAAAATAGCAATTAAGTTGAGTTAGATTAGATTTTTAAATAAATAAATAAAAAAGATAATTATGAGGAAAAAGTTCTTTATATAAAAGCGAGATGGGAGGAAAAAATCATATAAGTTAAGTTAAATAAATTCCGTTTGAAAAATAAAGATTTGAATCAAAAATCAAGAAAATATATTTAAAATTATAACAATACAAATGCCACTAAAACTAGAATAGATCAGCTATAAAATTACAAGAACTTTTTATCTGAGCCTTCAAACTAAAATATTTTAGAAACTTTGAATACATAAAATTCGGATAACTAAAATTAGAACTAAGATGAAAATAAAGATAAGTAAAAATAATATGATTATTAAATATAATAAAAATAATAAGAATAATAAGAATAATTGGACGGACAGAAATAGAAATTGATGTAAAAATTAGATGAAATTTTAATTTCTCATTAATCGCCAAACCGAAGGTTATAGGTATACATGGAAAATGTAGATCCTTAGTTGTCTAAGCAAAAAAATACTTATTAATTTTTAGAAAATTTTATACCTATTAATGATTAGAGAACTATTGTGTAGGTTATAAAAAAATTTAAAAAATTTAAAGTTAAATTGTATAAAACTTTAGAGCTTTTGGCTTAAGTTGTTGATCAAAATTAAAATCAAAAATAAAAGGAAAATAGTAATTTTATAAAAACTTAGGGCTTTTAAAAATTTTAATCAGCTAAGCAAAAAGTTTTGATTGGAAATAAAATACAAAGATATACATAGAAATGAATAACTATTTTTTTTTATTTTTTTAAATATCTATTTATATCAATTTTATATATTAATTTTTTTTTGTAATATAGAAATTTATTTAAATTTATATAACTTTAATATATGTGATAATCTTATATTTTTAATACAAAATCTTAGAATATTAAAAATATTTTTTATAATTAATAAATTATCAAATAAAAAAAAAAAAATTAATAAATAAATTAATAATTAAATAGGTATATAAGATATACAATATTTAACATATATATATTTATTTTTTTCTATATATTTAGAAACGATGTGCTGTTGTTAAATAAGTTAGGAATAGGAAAAAAAATTGGCTAAGTAATAAGAAATAATTTCAATAATTCTTTTTGTTTTGGGAATAATATTCGCAATAATTGGATTATATTTAAGTACAATATAATTTTACTTTAGAAATGAATATTTTTAAAAACATTCAATTTATGATTTCAGTGTATTTTTGGGGTAATAAATATTAAATGCAGGAATTACTCTATTAACGATTTCCGTTTTTGGTTATATTGCCTCTAATTTTACTTAAAATAATTCTTGCACTAGATTTATTTTGCTCGCTTTTTATGTTTTGTTTGTATGGACTTTATTTATTACTTTTTTGTATTTTACTTAAATGGCAGGCAATATGTCATCTTTTAGTTATGAAGTTATTTAAAATAAAAAGTTATGTTAAGATATACAAATTTTCAGGTAAATAAAAAATATAATTAAATATATTATAAAATACACATACTACTAATATTAAAAATATTAATATTTTTTATATTACTATAATAAATTTATATATATATAATTTAAAAAAAAACCTTAATAAAAGCGACGCTAATAAGTTGTATTAACATTCTGAAGAATTTTTTTGTCAAAAAAGTTGTCCATGTTATTTAAATAATAAAAAAAGTAAATAAAATTAAATTTTACAATAAAATGGAAAGCACATTTCTGAAGATCCTACAGACGCTATATGTGTTATTGGTTGCTAAGAATATCAATAAATAGTAGATGATAATTTTTCATTTCAGTATTTAGCTTATAATTATACAAATTTAAACACAATTTTGGAAGTTTCTTTAGAGTGTTCAGGTATATGTGAGGCTAAAGATATATATATGTTTTCAGATATAAACAGGGGATTTCCGTAAAATAAGGAGCCTTGTTTCGAAGTTTTAATGAAAAAAATTAATGATTGGGATGATATTTTGTTTATTTTTTTGCTGGTCTGTTCTTTGGGTAAAAATAAATAAAAATAGAATTTAGTTTATTTATTTTAAAAGTTTAATAAAAATTTTTTTTTTTTAGGATTGTTTTATTTTTTAATGGTTGGGTGTTTTTTTTGCTGTGGGTAAACGAAAGAATATTAAAATTTTACATTAATAAGTTAAAACGCTTCTTTTATGAATTAAAGTAATTAGGATTAATAAATATAAAACTAAAGCTATATCTCTGATATTTACTAGAACTAACATTTTTAATTGTAAGACCATGTATCTATTAATGGGAGCTCGGATTTAATTAACCCTGAAATTTTAGTGTAAGAAAGGGTATAAAATAATTCTTAGTAAATTGATTAAAATGATTCATAGTAAAATTAATTAATAAATGTAAAATAGAGCAATAATAACAGTAGATTGTGTATTGATGATGATTAAATTAGTTTACTAGAAGATGTCAAAAAGGAAAAAAAATAGTGAATTTAATTTTTTCATAGTTTATTTAAAAATATAATAATATGCATTATTTTAATGTGTCATTAAAATAAAAAAGAAAGATGTTTGATAAAATTTATTATTGATTTGTTATCTTAAAAAAACTTTTATAATTTAAAAATAAAAAGTTAAATTAAGATTTTAAAATTTTAACGAACTTTATAAAAAAATTTACTTTTTATACTTATATATTTATGGTTGAATTTACTAATTCATTTGAATGTTTTAAATAAAATTATATGATATATAATAAATAAATTTACTAAGAAAAGGCCGATAACTAAGAAATAAATATATTATAATAACTATAAGAAGAGGGCCAAGAAAGTTTAAAATGCTATTATATGAATTAATTATATTTATTTTTAATTATATACACACACCCAAGAAAACAGAAAATACATTATTATTAAATATATAGAGTAATTAATTATTAAATAATAAAATTTAAAATCTCTTAAAAAAAAAAAAAATACATTAAATAACTTAAAAATAAAAGGAAAAAAAATAGGGGAAAAAAAAGAATTATAAAAAAAAAAGACCGAATAAAATGAAGTAAAATAAAACTGGACAATACAAATAGACCGGCGACGCCAAAAGAGCTGGGCCATAAAAAGAAACTAAATAAATGCCCAAAGAATTCAAAGATTAATTCTTAAAGAAAATCTAATTTTGCCAGAATTAATACGACTTTAGTGATGAAAATAAACATCTTAGGGAAAAATAAGAAAGATTAAATTACTTAACAGAACTTTCTGAATTGCTTTCCGAGCCCAGTCACTTTTCTTCTCTTATTATTCCTAATTTAGATTAGGTTTTCGAAATGATTGAAAAAAATATTTTCAGACCTTTGCCTGTATTAAAAAAATCAAATAATCCTGCCGAAATCGATTAGGAAATTGATGATGTTTTAGTAATTATTTTTTTAAAAAAAATTTCTGCTTTTTAAACCCTAAAAAGTACATAAAAAGAAAAATTTAAAGTATATAGAATACCAAAATGCAAATTATCTATATTTATTATCATATTTATAAAAAAAATGATTTGAATTTACTATAATTTTATTAAAGCTAATTTTTTTCTTCTTTTTTCTAATGGTTAGTATGGCATTGAAATAATAGACTTTTAATCTTATTTTTGTTGTTTTTTAAATAGACTAATTACAAGATATTTAAAAAAATTTAAAATATTGGAAAATATAATCAATTTTTATTTAAACTGACTAAATTAAATTATTTTAATTAGGTTGACCCTTCTTGGCCCCACTTATAACCTGTTTATGAATTTTTCTTATAATTAATTGTTAATGAATAAGCAGATGTTAAATCTTTGAAAGTATTTATCACTCACTCTTTTATTCAAGAATTTTTAGACTTGTTCGACGCCGAAGAACCAAGAGAAAGAGAATACTTAAAAAATATTCTACACAGATTATATGCCAAATTGGTTCCCAGAAGAAAAATGATTAGAAAGGCTATTAATGACTGTTTCCACACTTTAATACATGAAAATTACAAATTTAATGGAGCATCCGAATTATTGGATATTTTGGCCTCCATTATTTCCGGATTTGCTGTTCCTTTAAGGTAAATAGTTGTTAAAAAAGTTTTTATAATAAATATTCTAAAAATTTGAAAAAAAAATTGTTTACCTTTAAATTAAGAACACGAATTAATAAAAAAAAAAAATTATTTAAAATTTTTAAATTGCTAAATAAAATATTTATTTTTAGAGACGAACACGTTATATTTTTCCAAACCGTTATCATTCCTTTACATAAAGTGTAATCTTGTCATTTGTATCACGAATAATTATTAAGATGTTCTATGCTTTTCTTAAGTAAAGACCCCAATCTTGCAGTTAAATTAGTATAAGGACTTTTGAGATATTGGCCTTTTGCCAATTCTGCCAAAGAAGTAATGTTCTTAACTGAATTATTAGAAGTTTTAGAAGTTTGTGAAATCTAAAAATTGGAGAAATTAGTTAATAAATTATTTAAAAGACTTATTAACTGTATTGCTGGACCTCACCTTTAGGTGGCCGATAGAGCTATGTGCTTCTTCGAAAATGATTACTTCTTAACTATTTTAAAACATTATAAACATCTTACTTTCCCATTATTAGTTCCTGTTATAGTCCAAATTGCTGAAACCCACTGGCATAAAGTAAAAAAAAAAAAAAATATTACTTTTGTTGATAATTAAACTAACTTTTTTATTTTCCATTTTATATTTTGATTTCGATTCTAATTTTAATATAATTACAGGTTTTATAAGAAAGTTTGAACGCTTTGAAAACTATATTAAAAGAAATTGACTACTAATCATTTGAAAAAGCTTTAAGTAGCAAAAATTGTTCAGTTATGTATTTGGTTCAAGACCCCAAATAACTTAAAAAAGATAGATAAAAAATGGAAGATAAATGGAAAAATTTATATAAAATGGCTTCATAAAAGAATTCTACTTTAGCAGAACCCAGAATTCCTTATTCAGATAATCATATTGTAGGAGACTACAATGGTTTGTAAAATGGAAACGTTATAATAATTTGATTGTTAAGAAAAATTAAATAAAATAAAATAAATGCAAATTAGTGTTTCTGTATTAATATAAATAATTGAATTTATTAATCTCCATTTTTTTATTTTTAATATTTATTATTATAAATATAATTTATATAAAAATAATTAATATAAGTTATTTCTTTTATGTTTTCTTTTTATAATATAAAGCTTAGTTATTTAATCATTTTTTTAACATTTAATTAAAAATTATTTTTAAATAGAAATATTAACATTAAAAAGAAATTTTAATATAAATGCAGAACTATTAATTTAACTTTTATATAATGTTATACACATTTAAAAAATATTTAATAAAATATAATAAAAAATACTTTTATCATTTAATTAATATTTAATTATTATTTTATAAGTTAATAATATAGAAATTGAATAATATGGTTTGATAATTATTAGTTTATATAAAGTATAGTGACTTGATTTAATATCATAGATTAAACAATTTAAATATTGTTCATACTTTATCTTCAATTTTAAGTGATATTAATCTACTCATGTCTTTAAATAATTAATTAATTTATAATTTGTATAATATCAATTAAGTTTCATGACAAATATGCTTATGTTATCTGTCGATTTATTCATAATGGCAGTATTTAGTAAAAATTCAGCAATTTTTTCCGTATTTCCTTACCCTATTTAAATGGCTTTTTTTATTTCCTTTAAATAAATATTTAATTATTTAGTTTAAATTATTATTATAAATCTAAATTTCTTTTGTTCAAATAGATTTGTTAAAATTAAATTATTTTTACTCTTTATTTTATATAATCTAAAAGTCCATCTGTTGCTATAATTAAATATTCCATGTCATTTGTAATTTTAACTTCTGATAAATATGGGTCCGTAATTAATCCTTTGGACCTAAAATTTAAATCTCCAAATCCCCTGCTAACATTAATTTTACCTTCAATTCTATGACAGTACACTTCTGCTCCAGTACTCCTATTTTTAAATTATGTAAATTTATATAAATTTTATTTTGACTTTAAAAAGGTAATTTTAAAAAAAAAATACTTTATTCTTTATTTTTCGTCATCATCTTCAACTCTGTGCAAATATCCAATATCCAAAGGATCTTTTTCAATTTAATTATAAAATATAAAACCAGCAACATCACCTAAATTAGCATAATGTAAATGTCTTTCATCATTTTGGTTTTTTGTCATTAACCCAGTAAAAATTACTGAGCCACAATCTTGTTACTCTTATTTTTCTTTAATTATTTCGTCCATCTTTGATCATAAAATAAATTTAAATAAATTTCTAAAAATACTTTATATTTATTTTAAAAACTATATAATATAATTATAATGTTTATTAACTGAATGAATGCTAAATAATCATACAAATTAATTATATATATTAGCCATTCATTTATTATTCTTATATTATATAATTTAATTTAATAATGTATTATATTTAATAAGAATGAATAGGAATAATAAATAAATTACTAGTGTAATATAATATTATTTAAACAAATATTTACTTTTTTATAAGTCTATTCAAAATTTTTTTTATAGCAGTCTGAAGTTTTACATTCTTCTAAAAATATCTAGATATTAATAAAATTTATAAGGATTTGTTTAGTATATAAAAAATGATATATTTTTTTTTTTTTTATTTTATTATGGTTCTGCTACGATTTCAATAAAAATAAATAAAAAATCAAATATAATCATTAAAAAGCTATTAACTTAATATTTACTTTTGCCATATGTTATTCTATTAATTAAACAGTTTCTATACCATTATGACCATCTTATATTTCAATATAAAAATTTTCTAATTAAGAATCAATCATATTTTCTTTAAGATAAAAGGCTATTCATTTAAAAAAAATTTGTAAAAAAATTTATTATTTTAATTATAAAATATTAAGATAAAATAGATTTTATTTAGATTATATTTAAATTATTAATTTTATAAAAGTATATGGAAAATAGTGATATAATATGTATAACTTTTTTTTTACCATCCTCCATTTCTTTTCTGTATATAATATTAATTTCATCATAATATGCATATTCAATGGCTACATTTACTTTATCTTGATATATTCTGCATTTATTATGATAAGGTCTCGGATTTTCCCTTTTTGGAGTAAATTTAGGGTTAGGTTTATTAGATAATTTTTATTACATTAAAATACCTAGGTTTTACTATTGAGAATATTGGATTAAATATGATTTTTTAGTGGATTTTTTGTTTTTGGTACAAAAAAAGAATGAAAATTTTATTTTTATTTTTTTATATTTTTATTTTTTTTATATTTGTGTTAAAATGGGTAATTTTTATTTTAAAAAATGTAATTATAACAATTAATGAATAAATTAAATTGATTAAATGATAATAAAAATTAATGTTGAATGTTAATATCGAACTTATTTAAGAATTTGTGTTTATAATTTACAATCATATAACAAAATTGGTTCTTCAATTTCATCTATTAAATAAATTTACTTTAATATACATAATAATAATCGTTATATTATTTTATATTTTATGTTTTTACGGGTTTATTTTTTTATATCCAAAGATTAGCATAAATTTCTTTATATTACTTAAAAAAATTAATTTAATGATTAATTCTTTTATTTTTTTAACTTAGATAAATTATTCTTTGTTGAGAATTAGTTTAATAAAATATATATTCTAATAATATTTTTATTTTCCATTTTAATATTAACATAAACGATATAATAAATAATATAATAATTTTTTGATCTAAATTTTTCCTGATGTTTAAAATATTAAATTTTTTTACTTTAAGTTATTTGATTATTGTATACGTTAATCAAAAATTAATTTTTTTAGAAACAAATTAAAATAAAACATTTAAACTTGTATACATAAGAATATGTGTTTGTAAATAAAAATATATTTATAGAGCCTTATTATAAAATATTCATAGTTTATTCTATTAAAATACAATTTAAGATATAAATTTTTTAATATGTGTTTATATAGTACTTTATAATTATTTTAATTCATTTATTTTTTTAAAATAGGTCTATCATTTAATTAAAAAATTTGCCATCAACATTTTTAATAAATCTTTTTAATAAATAAAATCCTAAAAATGACATACCTGAAAATATAAGAAATATGTAAGAAAATAAATAATGATATTTAATGAGCACAAATGGGATTATTATACTAATTATCATAGAGCAAAACCAATTCGTTGCTACAATTGTTGCAAGTTCCTAAAAATAAGAATATAAAAATTTTATAAATAATATTGTTAAATCATTTTAAATGTAAAAAATATTTTAATTACTTTTTCATATAAAATATCTGCATTATATGTCCATGATGTAGGCCCATAAGTAATACTATATGACAAAATAAAGATAAAAATTGATATAACAATTATGATCCATGTGACTTTTTGTACTTATTAATAGTAACAAAATCCACATATACTTACACAAAGCATTAAAAATCCATTTATTAATGAACCACTACATAAAATAATAATAATCATAAATTAAAATGAATCTGCAAATAAATATTAAATTAAAATTACTAAATAAGCAATTTATGTTTTCCTTTTTTGATAAATATGTTAGCAAATTAAAAGATGGCTATAAAAATACCTAAAAGTAAACTTAGTATTATAGAGAACCTTTTATTTTATTTACTGTATTCCTCACCAAAACTGTCATACTCAAATATATAAGTAGAATAATAAACCAAAGCATTTATACCTTAATTTAAACATAATTATAACTAAAATAATTTTATGCTAATATAAAAATTTTAAAAGAAAAATTACCTGAAAATTACTAGAATAATGTAACAAAAATTCCAACTAAAGATCTTTTTTCTGCCCACCATTTATTATTATTAATTTATCTTTGTACATAGTCTTCTTCAGCTTAAAAAAAATCAATCATATCATAAATATATTCTTCCTTGTACATTTTTTATCTGATTTAAACTATATTGGGTCTATATTTTAAATATTTACAAATATATATATTAATTAATTATATATTAACTACCATATTTCATATTATATAAATATTAATTTAATTAATAAAATTCGCGATAAAAATTATTTTTTTAAATTTATATTTAATTACTAAAATTCATCTTTTTGTAATTCAAAGAAATAGTATCTACTATCTAAAGAAACATCATTATAACATAAACGATATATTATACTTCTAATGGAAGCAAAAAAAAAAGTGGGTACAGCATAGTATAATCCGAATTGTAAATAAAAATGCTTTGTCTAATTATCTTGCTAATTCATGAGATCATTTGTGGTAATTAAAACTTATTATAAATTTATTTTAAATTTTTTTTATTTAAAATTCATCATTAATAATTTACCAGCTTGACAAATATATCCTAAAAAGATACCTATATTAATAAAGGCTTGATTCATAAACCCCTATATTTATAATAAAATAAATGAGTTTTATAAATAATTATGCATATTTTTTATACAGTTTTTTATGATATATGAGGTGGAGAAACCTCTTTTATATACTATGGAATCATGGCTGAGTTAAATCCTAAACATATACCAATTAAAAATCTAACAATAAGCTGATATTTCCAATAATTTAGAAAGTAAAAAAGGCTTTAGTATATAAATATAAATTAAAATAATTAATTTTAAAAATTTAAATTTATTATTATGTTTTTTTATAAAAATTTTTAATATTTTTTTTAATTTTTTTTTTAGGCTCTATTATTTAAAACTATTTTTATATGTATATTATAAAATATATTGTGGTTTTCTATTCATGCATATAAAATATTTTTATATTTTTTATAATTGTTACCTTAAAATTGCTATCCAAATGTCAGTTAAAAATATTAATTTTTTCCTAGACCTTTTTTTTATAATTTTTCCAAATAAAAATGCACCTATAATTGCTCCTAACGCCAATAATGCATTTAGCATAGCTTTGCATTTAATTTAATCATAAATTATTTACAATTAAATAAAAACAATAAATTATTAAATTTAAAAATTAAAAATAATTTATATTTAAAATATTTATTATACATTATATATTAAATAAATGTTAGTTTTCTAATTATTATACTAATTACATTCATTGAAAACAGATTTCTTTAAACTTAAAAAAAATATATAATTAATGAAAAATAATGAAATTCATACTTGTTTAAAACTACTTTTCACTAAAATTTATTACTTTGATCAAGATTTAAACATATAAAAAGTGTAAAAAAATAATATTTTCTTTATCTATATTATTTGGAGTAAAAAAAAAAAAAGGACTCTTAAATATAAATATTTTACCAAAATGAGGTATTTAAGAATCTTGATTACAATCTTTAAAAAAAAAACTTGGATTTTGATCATTTATTAAATTATACGCTCCTAATTAGAATCCTATATTAATTGAACAAATACTAATTACTGCAGATTAAAGAATATGTTTTGCGGTAGATCGATGTGCATTTAGTAAATTAATTTGACCACTTTCACTTTTTATATAGTTTTCTTTTTTAATTAAAATTTCCCTTTCTTTATTAATACCCATTTACTATTGTTATTAAAAATGTATATTTAAAATAATATTTATTTAATAAAATCATTTTATTATATACTAATTGGTATTTATGGTTTATTAATTTTTTAGATTTTATTTTTCTTTACTTATAATAGTATTCAATCCTTTATTTTATTATATTAAATTATGATTTATATAAGTAATAAGTCTTATTTTTATTCTACTATTTAATTTATTTTAAATTAATAATGAACATATATATGTTCAAAATTAGCGAAGTTTCAAAAAATAACTGTATTATTAATTTTGACTAAAATATATTTATCTGAAAATAGACACCATGAATTTAAGAAAATTTGAATTCCTATTTGCATATTATTGTATCGAAATTTTACATAAATAAATTTTCTTATTACTTTTTTTAAAATTCTAATATTAAATATAAGAAATATAAATTTTAATTCATTTTTACAATTTATTTATTTTTGATATAAATATTATATTATGATTATATTCAATTATTATCAAAGGTTTTTTTCTACTATTGTAAAGTTTATCTGAATATTAAAGTTTTATTAACTCTTATTTAAAATAAAATTGTATAATTTTTTATAGTAAAGACATAAAAACATGTATTTTATTCATTAATTAAATTAAATTTTATTTTAAAATTAAAATCCGATTGGAAAAAAATGATTTTTTTTATTTTTAACATTAATTTATAAAACTTAATTATTTTTTAAATTTTTTTTATTATTTATAAAAATTGATTTAAATTCTATTCATCGTAACAAGAATGATATACTATGCAATTAAATTAAGTAAACAAAAATTCATGTATCTTTTTATAAATTTATAATCAATTTTAAAAGATAATGTAAACTATATTTTAAATAAAGTAATTTAACAGTTATATACAGTCTTAAAAAATATATATTAAATTTGTTATAAAACGTTTTTTTCTATATGATTGCTACTATAAGTTATAAATCTTAAATTAAATAATAAAATTGGTTATTTAATTATATTGATTTTATAAATTAATTTCAAATTACATTAATATACTTACTTATATTACTAAAATTGAAAGCATAATAAAATATTAAAAATCTTTTATTTTTAGTTAGTAAATATTTATTTAGATTATCTCCAGTAAAATTTATTCCTAATTATTAATTAGCTAATTAAAAAAAAATATGCTTACTTATCAAACAAATTTTATTTATTGATTTAAAATGTAATTGAATGTTGTATATTTAGACATCATATTTTTAATATGATTTTTATATTTCTCATCTTATATATATAAAGTAAATTAAATTTAAAGATTATTAATATATATTAATAGTAAAAATACAATAAAATGACCAAATTAATTAGTTATATTCCATTTGCATTTTAATAAGTAGAATAATTTACAAACATTATAATATCACTTTAAAGTAAGATTTTTAAAAGAATTTATTTTGAATTTATATATAAAAAATTTTAGAAAATCTTTTATCTTGTTCCGCTATTCGAAACAAATTTGATAAATAATTTAAAAATACATATTAAAACATATTCTAATATAAATAAATTCTTTTGTTAAGATTGAAATTGTTTAAATAACTTTTTTATAAATGTTATACATATCTTATTTTTTATAAATTACAATTCATTAGAGATAAATTTATACTAAACGCGAAACATTTTGACTTTATTAACATTTATTTAAAATTTAATATAATTAAATATTATTGCTAAACATTTAATAATAAGATATTTTATAAATAAATTAATGAATTATAAATATACTCTAATTCTAAAGTAATGCTAAGTAGTAAAAATGTTATATCAAATAAATATGACTTTTAAAAATCTAACTTTTAACATTTGAACAAAAGTTATATTAAGCAAGATTATGTATATATTTTAAAATTTTAAAAAAAACATTTAATATAAAATTTTATTTTTAAATAAATATATCCCTTTCTTAGGTAATTATTTTAATTTGGCAACTCTAATAATAATTATCTAATATAGCTTATTTATATTAGTAATTCATCTATAAAAAAAATATTTATGTTTTAAGAAAATGAAAAATTAGAAGCATAAAGTTATATAATTGTAAATTAACTAGTTGATTTAAAAATCTAGTCAATACTAATGTTTTAAAACTAATATATTTATAAATTTTATAGAAAATTTATTTTATAATAAAAGTATACATTTTATTTACTGATTATTTTTAATTCTTTAATTTAATATAATAATGTAAAGTAAAAATTATATTAATAGAAATGGAAATAAAAACTTGCCATTTTTTATATAAATATTAATCATTTATTAAAAATTTTATTAGAAATTTTGTTTCAAAACTCATTTTTTTCCACAATATATGTGTTTTGAGAAAATTAATAAATAATAACTATAACTCACAATAAATATAATATTTATTTTTGTTTTATTATTTGATTAAATCTAAAAACAATTTAAATTATTAATAGACAGAATAAAAATTATCCACAAAATTCATGATATTGCTAATTTTCACCAAAATCTTTTAAATAAGATATAAAAATCAACTTGATTTATGTTAAATAATTTTAATAGATGAAAATATTATAATGTTCTATTCGAAAGAATTGATTGTGATTTTCTGGAATAAAAATTATAGTTTTTTTTTCATGGTGATTGTTTTTTAAATTTTAGTTATACAAAAATCTTAATATACTTATGGATTAAAATAACAGTGGTTAAGCTATGTTTTTTTATAAAATATTTGAGAAGCTTGAAAATATTTTAACAATTTTTGCATGAAAAAAAAAATTGATTAATTTATAAAACCATTAATTAGAATACCAATATCATAATTACAAATTAGATAAAAAATAGTAAAAATAAATTATTTTATAAAAAAAGTATTTAAAATAATCATATAAATATTATTTAATATTTTAAATTTTAATAATTACTAACTTATACAACAATACATTTTAGGAGATTGCAAAATAAAAATACTTTTATATTTATAAATTTACTATACAATGCGAGAATTCGTATTTGGTATTGTAAAATTGAAGTAGTTTATAGTATAACCACGAATTAATAAATAAGTAAAATGTTTTTACTATTTTATAAATTACTTTATGTTTTATAATTAACTATATATCATATTTGTAAATTATTTTGATATTGAATTTTAAAATACAAGTTAAATATTAAATTACCTAATAAATGATAAAGCAGAAAATAACGAATCTATTTCATATTTTTATACGCTAAAAATTTATTATATTTTTTATATATGTTTATTAATTTTATAAATAAAATAATTTACTGATCTAAAAATCAAATGCAAATTATTATTTTTAATCAAAATACTTAAGTATTATTAAATTCAATCATAAAATAAAATATAATAAATTAATTATTGTATTTATTTAATTTATATAATATATCATTTTTATTAAATACTATATTTGAAGTTTTTAAAATAATTATATAGAAAGAAACTTATTTGAAAAGGCAGAAGATTTTAAATTTTAATTTTAAAAAATTCTTTAAATTTTCAATATAATATGTTTTAAAAAAATAATCTTAAATTTTTTATTGTGTATAGTTCGTTATTTATGCTGTTGTATATTCATAGATAAAATAATATAGCAGTATTTTATTATTTATATTTTTATATTTTGCTTACGCTTTTATTGTGTTCATTATAAATCAAAGAATTTGAAACATGATATTACAGAGAAAATTTAATTAATATATAAAAATACTGTTCTTTTAAGAAAATTCTATCAAAAAAAAATACAAAAATTTAGCTGAGTTTAAAAATTATGGAGTATTTTCAAAATATCAAAGCATTAAACTTCTTATTGCTATAAAAAGTTTTTTAAAAATTATTATTAAAGTTTATTTATATAAATTTAAAGAAAAAAATTATTATTTTATCAACTTTTTTGAATAAAATTAGTTATAAATAAGATTTATATAAATTTTTAATACTTTATTGGTAATCAAATTTTATGAATAATTTATTATAATATATGTATTTTACTTTTATAAGTGAAAGTTTCTGACAGTTTTTAATAAAATAAAGTCTTTATTATGTACTGTAATTTAATAATTTATTAATACTACAGAATTAGTAAATTATAAATGTTATTATAATTCCGATAATTAATTCATAAAAAATACTAAATAAAAAAATTAAATAAAAAAAAAAAAAAAAAACTAGATAAGATAGTTTCTAATAACTTGATCCCCTATATAAAATCCAGCCTACCAATAACAACAGGCATACATTATAAGATATGGGTAAATAAATAATTTAATTAATTTAGTATGAATAATTTTCATTTTTTATCAGTAGTAGTATTAATCATATGCAATATACACTTATATTTATTATTTTTATTTATCTATATTTGGATAAATAAGAAAAATTAAAAAAAAGACACTTAAATAAAACAAAATAGGAGATTTAGAACATCAAAAAAATTTGTCAATACTAATTATTAAAAGATAAATTTTAATTCCGTGTTAACAAAATTTTTCAAAAAAATTATCATATTTTACTAAGTTTTTAATATAATTTTTATACTTTCATTTATGTTTTTTTTTTTTTTTCCCTTTATTTTTTTTTCTTTTTTTTTTTTTTTCTAAAATTTTTGTATTAATTAAGTCATATTTTTAGAATATTAAAATTATTAATTAATTAAATCATTTTATAAATTTTATAAAAAATTTACCTTTTTTAAAAATTTATAGATGATGAAGATACAAAAATTGATTCAAGATCTGAAATCTACGATAAGCCTGATAAAAACAGTTTTGCAGAAATTTTTTTGAAAAATGAAAATGGAAATAATTTAAACGAAATTAATAATAAAAATTCCAACAATAGCCACTACCTATCAAATTCTTCAATTGAAGGAAATGCTTCAAATAATAATTAGATTTAAAATAATAACTATTATTTGGATTAAACTCCCTCCAATATTAACAAATAATAGTAAATTTAACCCTAATAATAATAATTTAATTAGTTCCCTGAATAATAGCTTTAAAGAAATGATTAAAGCTTTTCCTAAAGATTTTAATAACTTCCTTTATAATAATAATCCAGCTTTAATATGGGATTTAATGGTTATTAGCCAATGAAAACCGAATTTTAGAATTAAAATTTTAATGTAAATTAATATTATTTTTAGTTTCCTATTTTTTATCTTTAACTTAATTTTAATTTTTAATTTTTTATTAACTTCGAATATAAAAATTTCAATTAAAATTAATATTTGATTTATTATTTAGAGATAAGAAATGCCTTAAGATAATTATTCATATTTGTGCCAAGATAATTTTTAAATTAATAACTAGCAACCTATGGAAATGAATATATAAAGATAAAATTCTATTAGCTAATAATAAAAACATTATATGAACAATTTTAATTAGGATATAGGTTTTTAAGAATAAAATTTGGGGTTATGTATAAATAAAATTGATTCTATATAGTAACAATTTGAAACTCCTTAATTAAATTTCAATAGTAGTTTTTAACAATAGTAGTAATAGTAACAATAGTAATTGCCTTAATAGTAAGATTTGAACTAATATTAAAACAATGTATAAAATGAAAATTAATTTTTTTAATAAATTCCTTAAAATCCTTAAAGATAAAGCTCTTTATTTGCTGGTTAAATGAATGAAAAATTTTAAATTCCATAATAAAAAATTGAATACAATGATAACAATAATAATATTATGAAAATGGATATAGGTGGGAATTTGTTGAATGAAAATTAATTCTAAGGGGAAAATTTTTACTAATACTAAAATCAATAATAGTAATAAAAATAGCCAATGGATATATAAAGAAATCCAGTATAAGAATATAAATAGGCCAAAAGAACAAGAAAATAAAAATAAAAATAAGGTGGTAAGAAAAGATAAACAGACTAATAAAAGAAAATTGTTTAAAAAGTAAAAAAAAATTTATTTAGAAATTTCTCTAGACAGTTTTTTGATTATTTAATTGATAATTGGAGTAACATTTCTAATAAATTGAAAAAAGTACTATCTTCTAAATAGTATACTTCTTTCACACACCACTTAAATTAATAATAATAAAAATAAATAGTTACAAAATAAAATTTCCACAAAATATTTTTCCCATACAAAAATAAATTTGTAAGATAAAAAGCCGAAGAAAACACAAATGATAGCTAAACAAATTTAAATAAAAAAATTATGAGAGCAATTGCCTTTTAGTTTATAAAAACCGAATTTTTACAAACTTGTTTGACTTCCAGAATTTCAAACTGGCCCATATTTTACGAATAAAGATATAGCATAATCAGTTTATTATCTTCTAACGCTTCTTTGTACTGAAAATTTTGAAGAAAAAAATCTGTGAATAGATAAAGAAACCATATAAAAATTACAAAAATAATAATAAATTTTAATAACTATAATACTTACTACAATTAATAATAAATATTATGAATATAATTTTGAAAATATAAATTTAATACCATTTTATAAAAGTATAATTTTTAACTTGTTCTATAAATAAGTTTTATTTAACATTATATTATAATCTTTATTTTATTACTACAATATATTATATTATTGGAAACATTTATATTATATATCTTTGTTAAATTAATTTTTAAATATATCCATATTTATGTAAATAATTTGAGTTACGAAAAAAAATAATGATGTAGTATTTTTTAAATTCTATATTTTTAGTGATTAGTAATTTACCATTAATAAATAAAAATTAACTTGATTAAATAATTTTATTTTTTATTCAGAATAATTTTTTCAAGTTAATCTTATTATTTATCATAAAGAAAACATATCGATAAATATTGATTCATATAAATTTTTCTGTACTTATAGAAATTAAATAAATATAATTAAATAAATAAATAAATAAATAAATAAATAAATAATTACTAATTATTTAATTTAGGCACCTGAAGTGATGTGTAGATAAAATCATGGGTAATAATATACTTATTAATTATTAACTTAATATTAAAAATTCATAACATTAATTTATTTAGAGCTATGATTTTTGGATTTTTAATTTGTCGTAAACAAAACTGGCTAACTTTATTAATATCAGTTTATATTACAAATTGTTTATTAAATTGTATTAAATTGAAAATTAATATTATTTATTAAGTATATTTCAAAATATTCAGAAAATTTATAAATATATTATTACATAAAATCTTTAATATTTTTGTATATAATCTTGAATTTTTAAACTTTTGTTTAATAATAATGTATTAAATTAGAAAATACTATATGATAATTTATATTTTACAATACATGTGGTTATATTTTTAAATTTATTAATAAAAAAAAAAAATTATTAAGATATTTTTTATGTATAAAGTATTGAAATTTAATTATATTTTTAAATATTACTATTAGAAAATTATTTGATAAATAATTTCCGTAAAATATGCAAAATAAATATTTATACATACATATTTATTTTAATTATTAATTTAAGACATAAGTTTTATAGTTTAAATAACTTTAGGAAAAACAAAATGAATTTTACTAAAAATTACTATATTATTAAATACTATCAAAATACCAAATTAGCAAAAAACTAATAAATTGAAATCTCATAGTAATATATATAAATTTTATTTAAGTTTAGTTAGATTTCAATAATTATATATAATATTAAATTTATAAAATTAAAATTTTTTTAATAACGTTATATAATATATATAACAAAATGTTAGCGAAAATGACTGTATACTTTATCATTATGATACTTTAATTATTTTAGTCTATAAAATTTTTTTTTCTGAGTAGATTTAATTTTATAGAAAATGGATTATAATATTTTCATTGTTAAATTTTGTTTTTTTTTAATTAATTTTTGAGAAAGAAATTTATAGTTATTAGCAAGAATTATGAATAGTTTGTTCTGAAAAAATATGTATTATATATGGTTTTATAATACATTTATATAAATGATAAATTATCAATTGAAATTAAATAAATAGATAGAATGAAATATATTTATAAGTCTGTTTTAATTTTTGATTTATGATATATTTATAATCAAAAATTGAAATATTAATAATTAATATTATGTAAATTTTTCATAAAAAATATAATGAAATCACGAAAAGCATGAGAGGTTTTAAAATTTTTAAAAACTAATTTTTAGTAAATTGAAAGATTATGATATGAGTTAAACTGGAAATTTAAAATTTATTTAAAAAACTTAATAAAATTATTATGATCCGAATTATATTAATTTATTTTTTCATGCTATAATTATAGTGTCTTTTAATATTAATATATTTATAATTAAACTATTTGAACCGAAAACCTTTTTAAATATTTATATTACAAATTGTTCTTAGAAAAATATAAGCTGTTTAAAAAAGTATGTATACATATAATATAAAGATATACAACAAAATTGAAAATATTAGATATATTTGTAAATATAATATTATAAAATTAGTATATTATAAGTACTTTCATAGTAAAATTGTTTATTTATTTCAATTTCATATATTTATATAATTTTTATTAAATTAATAGTTCTTTTATCAAATTAATTATTATTTTAATATTTAAAGTTAATTATTATTACTTTCTTTTAAATGTATCTAATAACTAGAAAAACAACTTGCTTAAATTTTATATTAGAAAATATACTTAGTGAAATTTAGAATCTGAATTTCTCACATGCTTATTATAATTATGATTAATAAAAAATAGAAAAAAGTATTATATTTTTTTAAAATATTATTTAAAATTTTAATTTTTCATTTTGTTACATAAGTGTCATTTTTAAATTTTAAATAATATTTAATGTTATAATCTTTATATTTTATATAAATATGAAATAAAAATAATTTATATAATGAGAAATGAGGATTTTATTAGAAAAATTTAATATGGCAAATTTTAAGATTAAAAATTATTAGAACATAAATAAAAGTTACAATATCATTTTAAAATAAAAAAGTATATTATTTAAATATTTTTTTACTTTACAATTTTATATCTGAGTGAAAATATAGACTTATTTCTAAAATAAATTTAGGATATATTTTTCTAAATGATTTTAGATAAGTAAACTGCCATTCATTAAATAAAATAATTATTACTTATAAAATTAAATTGAATTTTTGATAAATTTGATTTATAATATATTTAAAATAATTATTTAAGTTTGTTTAACTTTTAAATAAAATATAATGAATTTATATTTTCAATACTCTATATTTAAACCTGTCTATTTAAATAATATAAAATAGCAATTTTTTTTTAAATAAAATTTTACTTAATAATGCGAAAATATAGAATTTAATATTAAATCTTATCTTATATACTAATCCGCCTGGAAAGATATTAATTCTTTAAATTTAAATTATCTATGAATTAAGTTTCGTGTTTATTACTTGGAATCAAATTAAATTTAAAATTTCATTTAAATTTAGAAAGATAATTCCAAATTTGTCTTTCATGAGGTATAAGACATTGAAAAAAAAAAGATTGTTAATTTATATAGTTAAGCTGATCAAATATTATGTTTATTAAGAAATAAAATTTACTATATTGATGCTATAAAAAAAGATAATAATTTACAGTGAAATATTTTATAAAAATAATTAAAACAAATAATAAATTTCAAACTATTTTACTGATAAGAAATTTGAAAACATTTTTTAATAAAATTCAAGTAGCATATAAAAAATTAATTATTTATATTTATCACAGATTATAGACAGTATGGGTTTATATAAATAATATAAGATTTTTTAAATGGTTATAGATATAATTAATATAAAGTAGGTTTAAAAGGAAAATAAAATATTTTATAAATATATATTAAAATTTTATAAATTGATCCTATACTTTTAAAGAGACGATAACATTTTTCTTTTATAATTATTCTTTTTCTATAGATATATTAAATATATTAGTAAAAATAATTTTTTTAGGAATTGTTTATTTTTGTAGAAGTTATGATATGAATAAAAGCTATATATTGAAATCATAAAAATAGATATGTATCAAAGAGAAATATTAGCAGTCAAGTTTTAAATAATTATAAAAATATTGCAAATGCTGAAACTTATTTAATTTTATCATTTTCCACTTTTATATATATAGGATGTAAATAATCAAAGATTGAATTACTATTTTACATTTTATCAACAAAAATTTAAAAATATTTTACTAATATATTTAATTTTTCGCTAACTTAAATTAATTTAAATAGTTATAACCCTTTTTATAATAAGGCGAACTTTTTAAAACTTTTTTATTATAAAAACATTGATTAAAAAAAATTATTAAGTTAACAAGTATGAATTTAAACTATTAATATATAGCAGTTATTGTTATTTAAGATATTAATTCATAAATTTTAAGAATTATTTTTAAAATATTATATTTAATTAAAATTAGAGTTATTAATATTATTTATTATATTTGTATTAATTAGATAATCTGAATGCTTTTTTCAGTAACCTTTTTTATTTATTTTCTATTGGCAAAAAATAAATATAATAAAATTATTAATATGAGCAGCTTTCCTGCTATTTTGTAACGTAAAATATAATTATGATATAAAAACATTAAATAGCTTTAATAAATTTTATTATATTTTATAAAATAATTTATGAGCTTAAAAGCATTTTATATATATATACCATTCTTATTTTATTAAATGATATTTTAAATTTGTTAAAATTATAAATTTTTGGTATTATAATTTGTCAGAAAAAAAAAATATGAAATTAAGGCTTTATTATTATGATTATCCCTACATTATATATTATGTAATTTACCACTTAGTTTCAATTTGTTTAGATTAAACTTATAGAGTCAAATTGTTTATTATTATTTTTTTAAAAATTTTAGTTTATTTTAAAAAAATAAAAAATCATAAAATTTATTATATGAATGTAATTATTTTGAATATATGTTTAATTTTTTATAGAATTTTCATATTTTATTTAAACATGTTTACTCAATTTCTAAAGGCAGATTTTAATTAATAATTTTTTGTTTAAAAGAGATTAAAAGTATTAATAAATAAATATACTTTGAAATATGAAAATTATATATTTTTTAAAAGTAACTCCTTGGATAAATTTTAATTAAGTGATATAAGACATAAATTAGTAATGTTTTTTACCGAATTTTTTAAAATTTTATTTTGTGCTTTCGTGACTAGAGTAAAAAAAAACAAAATAGTTTATTCTATAACAATATTATATATAGGTATTACTTACATATATTATAGTAATTTATTTATATTTTGCATTACATTATATAAAAATTGTAATTTATAAATTTTGAAGTTATATTATTTATTAATTGATATTAATAATAATGTTTTATAAAACAATTATATTTTTCCATTGTTTAAGTAAAATTAAATTCGTTAACATTTTTTTTTGAAAATTGTATAGTTAGAATTTGTAAATATATTTTAATATTTAAATTAAATTTAATTTTTGTTATGTTTTAGACTTATTATTTTATGTATTTTTTTTTTATATATTTTAGACTAAGATTTTAAAATTATATCATATGATACAATATAATATTAAATCAATGTAAAAAAAATCATATTCAAATTAAAATTATTATTTTTAGGATATAGAAAGTTCTAAAAGCTTATAAGCTATTATATATTTTTAACTTTACTTTTAATAATTAATAATGGATTTCTAGAAAAAAAATCGAAAAAAAAAAGTCCTCTTTGGATTGTTAGAAATTAGAAGTCAAAATAAAAAATAATTTAAGCCTATATATATTAACGAAAAATGCATTGCATATTTCTTCAATATTTGGTAATACAGATTGTTATTCTATTACCCTCTAATGGATTTTTATATTCCATTCAATATAGTTTATGATAATATAATACAGAAATCGCATGAAAATAATATAATATAAAAATAATGTAATATATTGCATATTTAACATAAAATTAATGAAATAATATATCTAGTGCGTTTATAAAATATATTTAATGAATTAAATCTTACAGAATACAAGTTTTATATTTATAATTTATATAAATAATATGTATTCGTCATATTGTATAAAAAAAATTAAATAAAAAAATTAATATAAAATTCGTATTATAATAATTCATATTTTAAAAAATGTAAATCATAAGTTTCTGGTTTTATGTGTTTTTTCAGGGAAATCTAAATAAAGCGTTGCATATAAATTTATGAAATATGGTAAGTTTTTAATATTACGAAATATCATAATATTCATTTATTTTAAGATTTGTTATATTTCAATGTGAATAGAACTTTGTTTTTTAGTATTAAATCAAAATTAATGTTATTTCTTCGTAATACTTATTTTGGAACCTAAAATTATCTTCTGGAAAAATTTTTATTTTAGAAGTAGCATATTAAAAACTTAAAAATAATATAATTTTTGTAATTATTTTAAGTAAATAAATATATAAATTTTATATGAAAATTATAAAGAATTTATTAGTATAGTTGTTATTTATTTATAAGATTATTTTAGTCTATATAAATTATAATTTTAGAATATTTATTTACATTTTTTTGCTTTATATTAAATTTGCATCATCTTCAAAATTAAATTAAGAATATTGATGTTTAGACGAATAAATGAAAAATTTGATAAAGAATAAATATTCGAATTTTTTTTCTTTTTTTTTTTTCTTTCTATAGTTTTAATTTATTAATTTAAATGTTGGGATATATTACCTCAAAAATGATATAAACTCTATTTATTTATTTTTAAAATATAACAAATTAATAAAATAATTAAATAAAAAATAAAAAAATAAAAATGTAAGGATAATTATTAACTTTATTCGCCCTTGCCGCCACCACCTTATTATTATTAGGAGGATCCGGTGATTTCTCTAATCTTAGAAACACTGAAGTTGTTAAAGCTACCGCTGAATTTGCTTAATGGAAATTGGTAATTAAACATTACTTATGTTTACATTATTATAAAAATTAAATTGCAATATTTTGAATAAAAAAAAACAAATCAACCTTCTCAAATAAAATTGCGTTATCCGATATAATTAACTTATAAAGAAACATAAAAAAATATTTAATATACAATTTCTCTAATTTTTTTCTTTTTTTTATTACAGACCAACGGAGTAAACTTCGCCGCCTCCGAAGAAGCCTACAGATTCGAAATTTTCTTCGAAAACTTAAAATTAGTTTAAAAACTCAACGCCGAACAAACCGGATCTTTAAGATTAGGAATGACCCCCTTCGCCGCCATGACCACCGAAGAATTCGCCGAAACCAGAACTACTAAATTAACCTAATCTAACTCCTCTATTCAATACCCTTCCAAACCCGCTTAAGGAGTTAAAGAAGTCCCCAAATCTATTGACTGGGTCGCCAAAGGAGCCGTTGCCCCTGTTGAAGACTAAGGACACTGTGGATCTTGTTGGGCCTTTTCTACTAAAGAATCTATTGAAGGATTCCACTATTTAGAAAGTGGAGAAATGGTTGTTTTATCTGCTTAATAATTAGTTGATTGTTCTTTGATGAACTTGGGATGCAGCGGAGGAGACCCTATGACCGCTTATCAATACGTTTAGAAAAACGGAATTATGTCTGAAGAATCTTATCCTTATATTTCTGGAACCACTGGAAAAAGATCTACTTGCTAATATGATAAATCTAAAGTTGTTGTTTAAAATTCTTCTTAAACTAGAGTTTCTCCTTAAAATGACGCTTAAGCCATTAGAGAAGCCGCCACTTTGGGACCTTTGACCATCGAAGTTGCCGCTGGAAATATTTTCTTCTAATTCTATACTTCTGGAGTTATTGACAGTACTTCTTGCCCCACTGCTTTAGACCACGGAGTTTTATTAACTGGATACAACGATTCTGCTTCTACTCCTTACTGGACCATTAAAAACTCTTGGGGACCTGCTTGGGGAAATAAAGGATATGCCAATATTGCCATTTAAGAAACTGGAAAAGGTATCTGTGGACTTTAATAATATGTTGCTTATCCCAACTTATGATTAATAATTTGAAAATTTATTTTAATAAATTGTTTAATTCATACTTTTTTAATTATTAAAACTATAAAATATATACTATATATAAATATAGTTTTAAGACTTGTTAAAAATTACTAAAAATTTTAAAAGCTCATTTTGATAATAATTTTTATAATTTGAGAAAAATTAAATAATTAGTATATCATTATTTACAATTAATAATACATTAAAAAAAAATAAAAAATAATAATAGGTTTTTACAACATTCTAATTTCGAAATACTATTTCATTTATAGTCAATCTCTATAAAACAACAAAAAAAATTAAAAAACCTAATCGAATTTTATTTAAACAAAAAGTTCACATAACCCACATTTATTACCTAATAAATAAAATAAAAACAATAAAAAAAACAAAAAAAAAATGGGAAATCAAGAATCCTCGCCCAAACAAACAGCCCCCAAAATCCCAAACCCGCTAATTACCAAATCAAACAAAGAAAACCAAATCCACTCTATTCACAACTCTCTAAAAAACAAACAGAAAAACAGGGGCAATATAATAAATTACCAATAAAATAACAACCATAATAACAACAACAACAATAACAATAAAAATAATTATAATAATAAAAATAATAATAAAAATAATAATAATAATTATAATAATAATGGCCTTGGATGTTATGGGTGTATGTAGAATAATAATTAAGAGCCTTGGTTGGATTTGAATGAGTTGAATTTGGACCATGAAACTAATAAGCCAAAGGGCCGGCTTACTAACAAATCTGTTTAGTATTTATCGAGCACAGAACTTTCTTTTTTTTAAAGTTGTGCGTCTAGAAATTTGAGTAAAATTCGATTTTATTTGAAATAGGGAATAAATATTAATATTTTAGACGAAGAGAGGACTTCTCCATTGCATATAGCGGCTGTAATGAAAAAATTTATAAAAAAATGGCAGAAATTGTTATAGATATTTTTAATTTATTTAAATTTAATTTTTAACTTTCAAAATATGCATGTATTAATTTTTAATATTTTTCTGTTAATTTTTAAATATTTTGTAAATTATTAGAGACATGGTAGTTATTAAATAGTTTAGGAGTTGTTAAATAGTGGGGCAAATACTGATATAACAGATATTGGTGGGTGGACCCCTTTACATATTGCAGTTTTTTTTTAAAGAAATTAAATAGTAAATTTATTATTAATGCATCGGTGTAATAAATATATAAAAAATAGAGATGGTTAAACTCCGTTTGATTTGATTAGGGACTAAAAGACAATGGATGTATTTTTAATGCATGATATAGATGAAAAATAAGATTATAAATAATTATAAATATAGCAAATGAATTAATAAAAAATGGAAATTATTGGGGAATAAATTTATATGGAAAATTTTTAAAAAAGTCAAGAAAACTCTCATTATAATTTAGATAACCCTAATAATAATAATTTAAATATACACAATTCCATGTCAAAATATAGTAGTAAAAACAATGTCGTATAATCGGAAAGCTAAGTTTTATAGCCTAAAATGATGGCAACTAAAAAGCATTAGTATTATTTATACTTTAAAAGTTTAAAATAAAAAATAAGTTAAAACAGTGATAAAATATCGGTTAATTCTTTACACTAATTTTAATCAAGTAATTTTAACCACAATGAAATTAGCCCCTTCAAAAATTTAAATGCATAATTTAATTCAGCTGCTAATCCTTTATGGGAAAATAACAAAAATTATAATAGCTTAAATAATTAAAAACAGAGTATTTAAAATATTAATAAAAATAATTTAATGCAAAATAAAAAAGAAAGTTCTTATGGTATAAAAAAAATAGAAGATTATTAAAAAGAGGATGAGTTTGAAGAAAATGCAATGGAAGACATAGGAATAGAATAAGAGAGAAATGAATGTAATAGGCCGTCATAGAAAAAATTTATGCAAGATTATTACCAAACTTTATCAGGAAAAAAGCAACCTACTTTAAAACAGTTAAATTAAATACAAAATCCTATTTAGGCATAATACATTAACTCTAACAATTCAATTCCTGAAATGTCTGAAAACAATTAATAAAGTCCCATTTTAAACCAGCAATAAAATTATCAAAGTTTATAAAACTTAAACTTAAACAAAAAATAGAGCTAAAGCAAAAATTCCTAAAATTAAAATGAAAATAAAAATAAAAATACCTTAAACATAAATAATGATATTAATATAAATAATAAAAATATAAATAATGATGCTATTAATATAAAAAACAAAAATATAAATAACAATAAAAATAATGATAATATTGATATTAATAATACTTATAATTACAGTATAAATAATTCTATAGATAAAAAACTTAAAATATAGTAAATTAATGCCAATATTAAGTCACCTTAATGTTTAACACCATAAAAAATAGGAAATAAAGCAAATTAATTACATTTATTATATAGTGCAGGTGGAAATTTTTAAGAGAGGTCTTATAGTCCTTGTCCTTCTATTGGAAGCCTTTATTTATAGGGTAATTCTTTGTCTTTGAATTAGCTGGTTTTTGAAGCTAATTGTTCGAATTTTGAAGCTTTTGGGTATAATTAAAGTAAGTTAAAGAAAAATAATATATATATATTATTAAATAACTGAACTTTTAATATAAAAAAAATTTTTATTTTTTTAATCTATTTAAAAAACTATTACTTATATAAATTTTATTAAAAGTTCGCTAAAGAGAGAATAGTAATTTTAAGGTTATTCCAATATAAGAGTTTATAAAAAGGTTAAAATTTGAGTAAACACCCATGTTAGCTACCTTTATATTTACCGTTATAAATATCGATTATATGGCTGGAATTGCATTTATGCATTTATTTTAATTTGTAAACCCAAATAATACAAAAAAATAACTAGAATTACTTTTAAATCCTAAAATTTTAAAATCAACTCTTGGAGATATATTGACAAGTAAATAAATATTAAAACTAGTTTTTAATTAGTTTAATTGTTTAAAAAATATATTAATTAGATGAGGGAATAACTGAGCATAACGATTTGGTATAGTATTATTTATAAAATATGGATTTTTACTTTGTTGAGTATATAAAAGCTATATAGTAGTTTTTTAGCAAAATAGAAATTGAAAATGATCCTGAAAGAATAGATTTATTGTTATAATAATTTTCAAAGTCTTTTTATTAAAATAATTTTTCTCACAAGCATTATTTTGCTTCATATGATGCTGTTCACATGCTTACTTTTGCAACTGTTATGCTTGATATTGAAGTCCACTTAAATTAGGAATAGTAAAAAATTTTTCACAATATATTTATTTTTAATAATTTAATTTGATATACTTATAATAAAAAATATAAAAAGACCATAAGATTTTGAATAGATATAGTAATAATTTTACTAAAATGTAAAGGGTATCAATGATGGAAAAGATTTTGATTAAAAATTTTTAGATGAAATAGTAAATACAATAAAAGAAAATTAGGTCACTCATTTAACCGATAAAGATCTTATATAAATTGAAAAAGTAAATTAATTTTAGTTGATGCTTAGGATTTTGGAAAAAATAAGCAAAGTTTCGGTAAAAGCCAAAAAAATTACAAAAAACTAAAATTATAAAGATATGATACTTTATCTTGTAGAATAATACATAATTTTAATAAATGGATCTTTTGAAACTAATATAAATTGGCTGAGTATTTTTTCTATATATTCTTTGAATATTTAATATAAAAATTAAGTTTTAAAATTTCGTTCTTCAGATCCTAAAATTGATTTTTAAATTGCATAAATTGTACCGGGTTAAGGAATAAGAATTAAATAAAAAAGTAATTTGTAATTTAAAATAGAGGATAGTTTAGAAGGAGATAAATTAAACTCCACATTATATGATAATTTTAGCAAATAAGAGTGATATATTTTTAGTTTTAAAAATATAAATTAAATTAAAAAAAACGTTTTTTTTATTAAATTTGTACATATATATTAAATTTCAAATATTTATTTTTATTTTAATTTTGATTTTAAATTTAAATTATTTTAAATTTATAATTATTAATATGTTTTTCTAGTAAAGTTCAAATTTTCCCTGAATTTTAATTATATTTTATCAGATGAATCTGAACGAAAAAAAAGGTATTATTATTACTATTACTATAACATTAGTTAATTTGTAATTCATATGAATATTAGTTTTTAAATCAATTAAATTATTTAAAAGTCAAGTTTGATAACTTTATAAAACCAAAAAACAAAAAAGTAAAATACACACCAAATAAATAAAAAAATAAAATTAAAATAATAATCATTTTTTAATGTCTGATTAAGTAGCATAATAATAACCTGTACCTCAATAATTACCTAATTTATATCCACCAGAAAATCCTACTTAAAAATAATTGAGAATAAAATCTGGATCTTTAAAAAGAACTCTTAAAGAATATAAAAGCTACTAAATTGAAGAATAATAAATGCTTTAAAAAATTGATTAATGGAAATCTGAAGGTATGGAAGAGCATTAAATGAAAAAAAAAGTAATTAATAATAATTAAAAAAAAATTCTTTATTGTTATACAAAATTATAACTAGTTTTTTTTTTGTTTTTAATCAAATTTATTTAATTTTATAAAAAAATTTTTGACTTATTTTTAATAAAAATGTTTTTCAAATTTTCAAAGTTTTAAAATTTAATTTTTAAACTTAATTATTAAAAATTGCTATTTTTTAGATAGAATTATTGGAAGAAACTTAGTCCATGTTACCAAATTGCAAATAAAGATTATAAGACATATTTATGGAAGTTCAGGCTTGGATGGTAATTATATTTATATATATATAATATATCAGAAATAAAAATAATAAAATTCAAAATTCATATAACGAAATAAAATGAAATAATATATAAGATTAAATTTATTTAATTAATGCAAAAATTATCATAGAACGAAAATGGAGATAGTCCTGATATATAAGACATGGAAGAAAAAACAAAATGTGAAGAAACTTTGTAAGAAGTTGATGATTTCTTGGAATAATTAAATTAATAAGTTGGTTAAGATGATGAAGACGAAGAAGAAAATGAAGAAGAAGAGGAATAAGAAAACTAAAACTGATTATTTTATATCTAATATTAATATATATATGTAAAATTAAAAATAAAATATAAAATATATTTATATATTCTATACAGATGTATGAATATAAAATTATAATAAAATAAAAAAATATTTTAATGATATTATAAAATTAGCTTTAAAATTATTTAAAATTAATAGTTATAATTTTTAATTTTATAACTTTTTTAAAAATAAATTGACTAAATATAAATCTGAATTAATAAAACTGTGAAATTTAGAAGTTTTTTGTTTTTACATACATTCACCAAGTATGAATAAAATTCTAAATAAATATTATAATTTTCACTAAAAATTGATTTATTAATATAATTAAGTTAAATATGCTTAAAATTCAATAAATTAATTTATCTTACATACATTTTTAGTATAATTAATATTTTAAAATGCTAATATTTTAAGCCATTTAATATTAGTAATATTAATATTTATAAATGTCCATAATATATTTGCATTCCAATAATATTTGTTTTATTAAATATAATTATATTTAATTCAAACTATACTATATGTTATCTAATTAAAATTTTTTATATTTAAGAAAGAAATTAATAGTGATTATCATAAATGTGCATATTTTGAATTTTTTTATGTAAAACTTGATTCTAATTATATTATATATAAGATTTATTTATTTACTAATTAAATAAATTTGTTATTTATAATTTTTATTAAAATAGAATTTTTTTTAATTCTAATAAATATTTTAGTTTACTGTATATTTTTGTTTATATTATTTTTTATAACTCAATTTATTTTAATATATATTAGCTTATTTTTATAAATTGACTTTTTGTTTATACATTAATATTATATGTATACAATTGTAATTATTTTAAATTTTATGAATCAAGTATACTTGGAATTATTTATTAATATATGTTTATGTTTTTTTAAAATTTAATTTTTTAATTATTTTATCATAAAATATTAAATTCTACACTTGCAAGCTCATTTCTATATTTTTCCATTAAAACCTGCATTTCTTTGTTTTTTTTAACATAAATCCACTTTATTTCATTAAATGATTTAGGATCTAAGGTCATAACTCCCGAAACTTAATTAAAGTTAAAATTTTTAAATTTATCCCATTCTAACTTCAGCTCTTACTTGGGCTTCATTTTTTACTTTTTTTCTTTTAACATATTTTTTAATGTATCATGAATACAAGTTTAGGCTTATCTGCTCATCAATTGAGTTTAAACAGGCCTATTATAGAATTAATTCATATTTTAATTAAATTGTCATTTCAATTAAATATTTAAGTTTCGGTTAAAATAATTAATTAAAAATAGCTTTTTATACAAATATTAAATATAAGTAAAGGATTACAAATTTTTTAAATCAAATATAATTAAAATCGCTAACAATTTTTTTAAAATTTTGAATTTAGTCAAATAAATATTTTTAAAAACGCTTATAACATCATTAATAGTAAAAAAAGAACAAAATTTTACTTAAGTTTTTAAAGTCCTAAGTTTTGTTGTTTAAGATAATTTTTGGTTTTTGATATTTCAAAAAATAAAGAACCCTATAATCCGGAATTACCATTTATAATTTTTCTCTAGTTTTATTCAAGTGACTTAATTTAATGTTAAAAGCAAGACTCAAATAAATTAAAACAATCTTAAAAGTAGGAAATTTTATTTAAAATTTCTAATTTTTTTTAAGCATTTTCGCATTTATATTCATTTATTTCATCTATTATTTGATATAACTATTTTCTTTTATCATTTTCTTAGAAATTAGGTTCTAAAAACTATTCTTCTTGAACCATTTTTTCTTATTAACAGCTAGGTTTAGATTCGGATTAAAATCTATAAAAAATAAAAATTTATTAATATGAATACAAATTTATTAAATTCCTTATAAGTATACTAAAGTAAATTTTTTCGTCTAAATTATTGTTTCATAGAAATGGAAAATTAATAAAATAATAAATGAGTTTTTTTTAACATTAAATCCTTTATTTATGTTACAAAAAGTACTTTAAAAAAATCAAAAACAACTAAAATATATAATAATTATTATATATATATTAACTAACAATTTATTATTACTAATTTTTTTTATGGAAAGCATTTTTAGTTTTCAAAAAAGACAATTCACTTTATTGGTCTACATTTGAACCGTCCCATTAATATTATGTTGAATTTTAATTTAGATTTTATTTTATTCGGCTACTTAAAGGTTATTTGTAATTAGTACTTGCTAGTGTTTTATTTCTTTAATTAGATTTTTCAGTTTCTTTAACATATTTTATATTATTATAATCTATATTATTATCAATTTTATCAACATTATTATCATTTTTAATACTGTTAATATTATAAATGTTATTATTAATAGCAAAGTTTTCCCTTGTTTAAAATTTAAAATCTTATACTGATGAGCTTAAACTATTTGGGGCTTTTAATGATTATTGCTTAATAGACTGTATTTTTTGAGGATTTTATAAAAATTATTCGGAATAACAATTTTCGGTGTTTTATTTATTTTTTATATTTGGGGAAAATTGGCTTTTTTACTTGCCTTTTTTGGATAGTGTTGATAAATAAGTATGTCTCATAAGTGTTTTTTAGGACTCGGTCATTATTTTTTATTATTATATTTCAAGTTGCTTTTTTGTACTTTTTAAAGCCTAATAATTTTCCATTATATTTTCATATTCTACATTTTAATTTGCCTTAGAATTTTCATAATAATTTTTTCCTGTGAAGCCAAATTTTTTTACGTTAAAATTTTATTATGAAGTTCGATGGATTTAGCTAGATTAACTAATTCTTTTGTTACTTGATTGAGATCTTAGTATAATTTTTTTATTTTTTGTGATGATAATATTATCATTTCCTTTTTTTTTAGGCCATTATAAAAGTGAGCCACAAAAATGTTCTAATTTTAGTAGAGGATCTTACTTTCTATAATCAAACTTTTAAATATGTTATTTAAATAAAATAATATAAATGACACTAAAATATATAGATATATTAGAAAAATTAAAGTAGGAATTTAATTATTTACTAAATTTTCTTCTTATTGAATTAAGATTTTTTCCAAATCTACATTTTAACCTTTTTATATTCCTATATTTGCAAATTTTTAAAGGACTTTATTTATTTTTGTAATTTAATTAGTTATTTCGAAATTCTCTAGATTTTTTTCGTCAAGTAAATTTCTTCTTTTATTTTTTAAATCAATAATCATTTTATTTTTCAATTTTTCGTGTTAAATTTAATTCGTTAATTTTTCTAAATCTTTAGCTAAAGTCTCTTAGAATGGTCTAAATCTATTAAAAATTTTATAAAATTTAAAATTAAAAATCTAAAAAAGTGATTAAATTTAAATTTAAAAGAAATTATAGTAACAAAGTATAAACTAACTAGAAAATATACAAAAATCAAATTATTTAGTTAAATATACCTTTCCATATCTTCATTTATAGTTTTTATCGTTCCATTGTTATTAATTCTTTTTTCTAATCTTTGTAATTTATTTTCATACTATCTTATTTTTTTATAAACATCTTCTAACAAATAAAAGCAAAGCGAATATCTCCTAGATATAAAAACATTTAAATGTGATAAAGTAAGATACATTTTTTCATCAAATTTATCGAAATTTTTATTTAATATTTCATATTATTTGTATACTGGCTTCATTTCTTTTGTTTTTTTATCTAATTTTTATATTTCTGTATCTAAATCTTAAAAAATAATAATAAAATAAAAAAAATTTAAATAGATTTTTATGAAATAATAAAATTTTTAAAGCTTGAAAAATTTATTAGAATATAAGTTATATTTTATATTTATTTATAAAATAAATACCTCTTTATGTAAAAAATATTTATTTCGTAACTTTTTCAGTATTTCTAAGTTTATATTAATAATATTAAACTTCTTCTTTTTCATAGCTATTATTGTCATTTAAATTTTCTACATCTTTACTAATTAAATCATTATTTTAATCATTATTCTGGCTTAGTTATCCTTTAGATTTTTTGAATTCATAATATTTTTATAAAAGAGCAGATGAATTAGAATTTTATTTTTCATTTTCGTTTTCATTAAAATTTTCATTTATGTTTTATTCAGACTTATTAGCTAAACTTTACTAATCAATTTCATTATATGCTTATACTAAATTTTTATTATTTTTATTTAATTCACTTTCTTCATTTAACTCTTATTCAAATTCTTAATTTTCTTAGAAATTTATGCCTTAATTTTTAGACTAGAAAAGTTCTTTTACACTACTTTTATTTATAAAACTGGTTTATTAGTTCTGTTATTTAGTCTAATTCAAAGAAATTTTTGTCATATTTACACTTTACATATTATATAAGTCTGGTTATACTTAAGTTTGATAATTAGAGTTTTATTAATTTTATTAATCTTTTGGAATAGAAGGAAAGGATATCTAACTATTTTCATTATTTAGTTATTATTATTGTATATTTTCATTATTTTAATCTGAAACGACTGTATCATCTTAATATTAAATGCTGTTCGAAAAATTTTCTTTAATTTTTTTTAATTTTTTTTCGGGAGAAATGACATTATGATTTGAGTTAAGTAAATCTTACTACATGATGTTTTATTTTAGAAATTTTTATTGTATGTATATTTTCTTGTTTTTTTGGAATTAATTATATTTAATATAATATTAAATAAATAGATAGAATTATTATTAATATTATAATTTTTAAGTATTAAGTTTTATTTCAAGTTATTTTAAATGAATTAAAGGTAAAATTATCAATTTCTCAGTATATTATAGCTTATATATTCTAAATGTTATTTAAAAGAAGTATGTATATAATAAAATATGTAATTTTAAAATTATATATATAATTATATTTTAAAAACAGTATCAAAATTTCATAATATTAATAAATATATATAAAGAATTTGTATATAAATTGAATTATATACAATTTCACACTGTTATGATTTTTATAGATTTTTGCCCTACTTCAAATGAAAATAGAAAATATTAATTTATATTAGAACTTCAAAAGAATTTGGTTATTTATAATAATTATAAATTTTATCAATCAATTTTCTTTTAATATTATTATATCTTATAATTAATTTTGTTATTACCTTGAAAATTATTATAATTTATTTATTCAATTAATGTATGAATTGATAAATATGTTAATAAGAACAAAAAAAGAATTATAAAAAAAAATAAAAATAAAAAAAATAATATAAAATAAAATAACTACGTAAACTTGAGATATATTTTAAATGAGTTTAAATAGCCTTTTATAAGATAAAATTTTATAACCTAAAAAAGTTATTTAGTTATAGAAATAAAAAGTTGATTATAAATAATTGCAAAATGATAATAATAATTAATATTTAAGGTAAAATTATTTAAATATTAAAATATGATAAAATATAAAAAAATTTCTTTTTGAGTAAAAATATATTATATTATACTAAAATACTCCTCACTTATTTTATGTCTATTTTATTCTATAAGCATTTAAATTATTTGAATAATACCGAGTTTTATAATTAAAAAATACATGTTATAATTTAAATTGAAATAAATATTTATCTAATTTGGCATTACAATTATAGTTATAGTTATTATTATAATTTTATACTGTATGATTTTTTATAATAATTAATTTTTAAAGAAAAAGAATTGGAAATCTTAATTTATATACGAATGAAAATGTATAATCATAGCACAGCTTGTATAATAATGAATACTAAATGTTTGATAATAAGATATAATCAGTAAGAGAAAAAATTAGTAATTGTATTAATGATGAAAGAAAAAATAGTTCAACTTTTAAAATAAATATATACGATAATGTTTCAAAATTAATATTGAATCGAAATTATGAATCTAATAATTTTGATAATTAAAGTTAAAAAATGATTTAGTTTTCTAAAGAATAGATTTAGCCTAGAAGTTGTTAAATGAAAAAGGGGCCAAAAATTTTAAATCCTTTTAAAAAAATTGAAAAATATCAAAATCCATTTGTTATTAATGAAAATGTTTATTAGAATGCTTAAAGTTCATATTTTGAATAAAATGAAAGTATTTATAAAAAATTTTAAAATTCTGATCACCATTATAAGAACAAAAAATTAGAAAATGTAAGAAAAATTATAAATTTAAATATAAATGAAAAAGACAATTATTAATCTAATTTAAAAAATATATAGCAAAGATAAAATTTAGATTTTGAAAACTAAAGTGACTTTTCTTTATAAATTTCTAAGCAAAATACGGATAGAAAAAGTTCAATAAATTAATTAAATAATTAATTTTCTGAATAAAGTACTTTAATCCCATCTATATCTAATCTTACTAATAATAGTTAAATGCAATTAAGTGATTCTTTGAAAAATTAGAGAAATATAAATTCTAAGGAAGATATAAAAAAGTATAAAAAAGTTAATAATAAATCTGAAATTCCAAATATTTAAAAAGTTGGTATTACCCCTTTTAATTAAAATAAATTGAAAACGTATAACAAAAATTATTTAAAAACAAAAAATGAAGTGTAAGATGATTATTTATCAAAATCGGTAATATAAATCATTAGCTTTTAATTATATAAAACTTTTTTTCTAAATTTATATTTATATCCAGATTTATTATTTATTAGATATAAAAAAGTAACCTTGAAATGTTTAATTGGTAAAAAAACGAAAATAATTCCAATTTACGTGATAAATAGAGCGAAAAAAACTAATTAATAAAAAATAGCTATTTAACCGACCCAAATATGACCCTAATGTAAAAATAATAAGATTAAGAATTTTCAATATAAAATTAAGTAAAATAAGATGATAATTTTTAATAAACTGGTAATTTTAATTTTAATTAAGTAAATAGTGATCAATAAATTAAGAATAGTATTTAAAAAGATTTAAATACGAAAATAGAATAGAAATTTGAAGAAAATTAGTAATCTAAAATTATTTAAGGAAACAAAAAACCTGAATAATCTGAAAATTTATCTATAAATAATAAAAAAATCAATAAAAATAGAAAGCTTTAATCAAGAGTTTCAATTAGTTCTGAATCTAGGTCTCACTATTAAAATAGTTCAACCTATGGATAACATTTATAATAAATACCGATTGGAAAAAAATCTTTTAGCAATGGAAATGCACAATCGAATTATAGTATTTAAAATTAAAAGTACTATAAAAATAATTAAGAAAAAAATAAGTTTGAATTTAAATAATTATACCCTAAAAATAAAAGCTGTAATTTCTATTAATAAGATATAATTAAATCAGAAAATAGTTATATTGACAATAGAAAAAACAATGGGCTTAATTTAAATTTTCCAAAACTTTTCTCGAATAATTTCGCAAATGATAGATAAATAGTTAATTAAAAAGATGTTATTTTTTAGAGTTTAATTTCTTAAAGAGGTAAAAATAATTAGGACAATAATTTACTTAAAAAACAGGTATAATAAGGAAATCAGTACTACCAAAACCAGAAAAACTAGTATTAAAATAACAATTTGGGATTAATTGATAGAATAAAATAGTAAGTCATGCAAAAAAACCAAAATGATAGTGATCAAATAAACGAATTTATGGTAAATATTGTTATTATAAGTTAAATTATACTAATTTTATATAAATATAATAAAATATAAAGGACAGTCTTCCAATTACCTAGACTTTTGGTTAAAAGTTTTTTGATTCCAAAATTTAAAAAAAAAATAATGTTGATTGATAAGAAATTAATATTTTTTTAAGAATGTGAATAAATGATATTAAATAACAAATAATCTAGTGTTTCAATAATATATTTATATTTTCTTAAATATTTTTAATTAAACTGTATATATATATAATAAATAATTATTTATAACTTTCAAAATACTAGAATTAAGTAATTATATTTATAGTATCACAAAATTAATAAAATTTCTTCTAATAAATATAAGTATGTCATTTAAGCAAAATTATGAATAATAAAATAAATAAGAAGAAGGATTGTTGGGCTAAAATTCAAGTTAAAGATTTGACAATTAAGGTCAAGTCAAAACACAATTTATCCAAAAAAATAAGTAATAAAATTAATTTAATATATAATAAATTAATAATAACAACGATGAAGACAATTAACACAATATTAATGATAGTGATAATAAATGTTTGAATAAAAATATGACTTTACCAAAAATTAACTAAGAATTAAGAGAAAAAATAAAATTTAATTTTAAAGATAGAAGTACATTAAAAGCATTATCAATTTTAAAAATTAGTAAAGAAGACAGTATTCCAATTAAAATAATTGACCATATATATATTGGGTCAATAGGGGCTGCTTTATCATAAAATGAGTTAAAAAAAAATAATATTGAGTATATATTAAATGCTACAGCTGATGAATAAATTCCTGATTACAATAAAATAGTTTAAAATTGTTAACAAATATAAAAAATATAAGATGTTTAAAACGAAGAAAAATTTGATAGTAATTACTAAGAAAAAGTTAAGTAGATAAAAAAATATAAATAAATTAAGTTAAAAGATAATTATTAGTAATAAGTTTTGGATTAAATTAAGGAAAGTAATAGCTATATTTAGGAAGCTGAAAATGAGTAAAAAAATATACTTGTGCACTGTTTTTAGGGTAAAAGTAGATCATGCACTTTGATTATCGCATATATGATGTAAAGGTATAAAATGAAAAGAGATGAAGCTTTGGACATAATAAGAAAATATAGACCAAATGCGTCTCCAAATTTTGGCTTTATGAAATAATTATTGGTGTATGAAAAATAGTTGTTATAATCAGAATAAATAAAATGCGAAAATTTTTAATAAAAATAAAATAATTAAGAATAATTATAATGAACAAAAAATGATAATAATGGTAAAAAAAAATAAAAGTAATAAAGTAATTTAGGAAATATACAGGTTTTATGATAAAATAATTAGAGAAGCTTTTGAAATTAATTTTGTAAATTTTTGCATTTTTATTTTAATAGTAATAAACTTTTATTCTACTTATATTATAATAAGATAATACTTATATAAATAATAAAGATTTTTTAGAGTTTGAAAATTATTATTCTTTTTGATCTTATTTCTTTAAAATTTATGTTATTTTTTATAGTATATTTTAATTTAAATTTCTATTTATTTAATCATTTGAAAAAGTAAGCTTTGTCGAAATCTTTGAAAATTTCTTAGAAGTTTTCTCCAGTTTATAATGCAGTGTAAATTAAATGAATTTATCCTCCAATTTCTCCTTTAATTTTTTCTTACCAATCAGGATAATCTGCGGTTTATTCAAGTAAATTATCGTATTTTTTCATGGCGGCAGTAATTTTTTCTTCAAAGAGGTGAGATTATTCAGTGGCCTTTATAATTAATTAAATATAATAATTATATATATATAAAAATTTATAAAAATCTATTTATATTTTTTAGCTTACTCTTCCCCATAAATTAGAAGTAGCTTAATCTCTAGATACATCGATATAAAGAGATTTACATTCCCAGAAGAAAAGGTGTAATTAGTTGATTAAGGCTTAAAATTCATTGAATTCTTACATTTTTTTGACAGTTTCTTCGTATTTAGCTAATTCTTATTAACTGAAATAAGCAGGGTTGATTTTCCATGATTAAGCGATTTATGAGTAGAATTTTAACTTAAAATAAAATCAAAAATAAATATACTATATTATAATAAAAATAAGTTCTATACTATTTATTTAAAATGCCTATTTTATTTCAAATGTATATATTAAAAATATAATTAAGAATTTCAAAACTTCTAAAATATCCAAGATTTTGCTTTATTTTATATGAAAATATTTAATAATAACAACCAGCCTTTACTCACTTTTTCATTAAATATATTTTAATAAAATTTTATAATTGAATTTTTTAATATTATTGAATGAAATTTCTCTAACTTTTTATAATTTTGATAAATATTTTTGTATTTTAAGTTGTAAAAAAAATAGATTTATATCTATTTTAATGAACCTGCTGTTTTTGGAAAATGATTAAACAATAATATTTTTGTTTATTAATTATCTATTCATATATATAGCTATCATATTTTCATGTTGACATTAAATTTACTTTTTTAAATCATTAACTTAAATTTTGTTATTAAATCATTGCTTTTATTAAAATTACATCATATTTTTAGTCTTAAAATTTAGAAATTAGGCATTTTATTTTTTGTTAATAATTACTTCATAATATTTTCCGTGATCAACTGAGAGGAAATATTCATCAGGATTTTCTAAATATGATTTAGATAATTAAGCCATGGTGGGCTCAATATGATAAGATAGAGAAAGTACTCTAGATTTTAAAAAATGATTTTTTAAGGCTCCTAAAGACATTTATTAGTATTTATATTTTTTAATTTTTAGTATAATTAATTGAATATTATTTTATTATTAAATAATTTAGGTAATTGATTTTCTTTTTTTCTTCTTTCTTTGATAATTATCATTATTATATTTTTAAAAGTGTAAGAAATAAGAAGTAAGTAAAAAAATAAAAATATAAAGGGTTATATTATATATTTATAATTGTATAAATAATAAATGATTTATAAGGATTTTATTTTAATCTAAATAAAAACAATTATGGAAATTAAATATATTTTTTTTTATTTTTCAATTTTTAAAAAGATCTCCTTTTTTTATTTCTTCAGAAAATACATCTTAGAATTTAGTTACGCTAATATCATCATATCTTTATAAATTTTAAATAAATTAAAAAATTAAATCTAATGAAATTATATCTTTTTTATATAATTGTGCTTTATTATTAAACATAAGAATTTTTTACACATTTTTAATATCCTCTACTTCTTATTCAACCCTTTGAATAATTTGTTCTGAAAGAGAAATTTAGATTTAGTTATTTTCTAAATTTATATATTCATGTCCTTAGTTTATTAAGATTCTAATATCGTCGTAGAATTTGTTATAATTTTTTAAAGCATTATTTATGATAGTCTTATAAATTAAAAAAATTAAGCATTTATCATGTAAATGTGCAAAATATTATCTATTTTTTAATAATGTTTAAATAAATTATTTACGTCTCTTTGTTCATGCTCTTCATAGCATTTATGTAAAGCTTACATTAAAGTTAAAAATTAGTGAAGAATTTATAAATTTTAATTTTAATTGCCACAATGCTAAAATGCTTTATCTAATTCTTATTTATTTTTTAAATTTTCAAAGAAATCTATCAACATTTATTTATTGTCGCAATTTTTATACAAATATAAGTAGGTTTCTTCTAAGCTATGAATAAATTAATCTTTACCTTAAAAATTAAAAAAATTTAGATTAATATATAAATAATTAATTCATATATATAAGTTATTCAAATATTTACTATAAACTTGTTAAACATCACTTTGGATAAAGAATTAATCTAAATACTCAAAAATGATACCTATTTCTGCGTCACTATATAATTTTTTTGAAATATAATTTTTAGTAATTAAATTAAAAATTTTATCAATTTAATTTTTATTTACTTTTAAATTAATCTTTAGATTTAGTTATATAAAAATGTAAATTTGATCTCTTATGATTAAGCTATTTGATTTTAAATTAATATTTTTATCCAAATTTGTAGAATTTAATTAATTAGTAAACTGTTATCTATATTTTCTCTAAAGAATTCGAGTTAATACAGGGCCATATCAAACTGATCTTATTATTCAAAACCTTATAAAGATTGGGCTATTTTTTCTAATTTATTTTCTAAAATTTTTTAATCAAATTTAATATTTTAGCCAAAACTTTATAAAGTTTATTATTAGAAATTTAAGAAAGAAACCAAATAAATTTAGTTTAATTTAAAATTTGTGTTTTTGTATCTACTTACTATAGCGTTAAGTTATTATTTTTTAGCAGGATCATTGCTAAATTATTATTTTTAGTATAAAAATAAAATATGGGAAATATTTATTAAATTTTAAACGAGATCAGATTATCCATCATTTATAACAGGGAAAAAATTATTTTTTCTATTAAAATGAATTAATTAATTTGTATAAAATGTATAATATTTTAAAATTTTATTTAACATTATAAATAAATAAATTTAAAACAATATTATACCTTGGTACCGTAGTTTCGAGATTTTAATAAATATATTCTTATAAGTTAAAATAAAAACTTAAATATGCGTCGTTTTAAATGTTTGAATTTTCAAGTTCCATTTATTATTAATATTGTTATGAATTATTACTCATATTTGATTATAATATAGATTCTGATTATCTTGATTTTTATTTTGAGTCCCAAAACAGTTCAAATATTTTTAACAAAATGTTTTTTTAAATGCTTTCTTACTAATTAGAAGAACTTTATCTTATTATATGATACAAATAAGATATCAAATCATTATAAATTACATTTGTTGATTAAAATCCTAAATTTTAATAGGTCTCCAAAGGATCTTATAAAAAATAGTCACTAATTTCTGAGTTTTAAGAAATTGGCTCTCTTAAAATGTATTTAGTTAATATAAATTTCTATAAAATAGAGTGATTTAACCATGTCTAAAATTTAATTATTGATATTTAATTAAAAATTAGCTAATACATTGTATATAATTAATGAAGTAAAATAAAAAATTAATAATTTTTATTTACTCTCAATGCGATTTTTAGCTTTTATTAATAATTAAGATCATCTTCTTCGTTTTCAATTAATTAAGCTTCATAATTATTAGTAAAAAATCCTAAAATTTTTTAAATTTCCTTATCTGCCTGATTAACTTCAGAATTATTTATTTACTCAGATTAATTCTTATTAAAAAATATAAGTTATTAATAAGTTTTGTATAAAAATAAATATTTATAGTGGTGATAAAATGATTTTATTTTTTTACTATGCATTAATTTTGAAGAGTTATAAGATTATCAAACCAATACTTATTACCTATTGTAGTTTTTTCATTATAATCAGAACTTTTTATTTCCGATATTTCTTATCTCAATTCATGTAAGTTCATAAAATCCATTAAAAAAGGATTGTAGTCCTCTAAATTTAATTCTTTTAAGAATTCATTATTTCTAGACAAGTCATGATTAGGATTCATTTAAAGGAAGTTACTACAAATTTATATCAATATTAAAAAAATTATTTAAATAAAATAAAAAGAATTTAATTTTTATACTCAAAATAAGTGCATTGCTTAGTTTATTTAAGATTATCAATCAAGTTTTTGTTTATGTTTCTATCAGTCAAATACAATTATTGGTTTATATTTTTTAATTGATTTAAACTCATCTATTATCTTGAAGATCCATTTTGGAAATCTATCAGATTTAATGCAATTTTGGCTTACTTTTAATTTTATTCATCATAATCATTTCTGTTAATTTATAAAATTGTAAAAAATATAAAATAATAAAATAAATAATTAAAATTAAATTAAATTAAATTTTACTATGATGCTAAAGATTCAATAAAGAATTAAATTTTTTGAATGTTTTTATAATCAGCTTAATAGATATCTTATAATATTTAAAAATCAGAATAATAATGGTCACACAAATTATGAGCTAAATATTTATTTGCTGGTTAATTTTCTTATTAACTTAAAATTAATGAATGGGGTTCTTCACACAAAAAACATTACAAATCATTTTTTAATAGAAGTTCTTCTTCATAGTATTATTTTTATAAAAATACTCCGTCATTTTAATTATATAGGGAATCGTAAAAATAATCATTTACTTTTTAGTGAAAATTATTTTTATTAGATAAAAACTGTCTTAATTTATCTTCATTTTGTAAAAATTCTTGTTTATGCTCAAATATTTCATTATTTTAAAATTTATCTTTATCAATTTATTCTTAATTTTCAATTAAATTAGCCAGTAATTAATATTAAAGATTCTAGTTCCTAATATTCATTTTTTAGCTTTAAATTTGTGCAAATCTTTATCTGTTTGAATAAAATTATAATTATAATTTTGATATAATTTTATTAAGCTAGTAAAAAAATTTAAATTTACTATTGTAGTATATTTGAATTTTCTTCCAGAATAGTCAGGCTAATAAAAAAATTTAAAGTGTGAATTATAAATATAAAATATTTATATAAATCAAACGCATTCGTATTTTAATTCAAATATTTACTTCTAATTATTTTTAGCAATCTCATTTTGAGCTGCATCTATTATATTTGAGGGATTGTATACATGATTTATCTGCATTAAATTTCCTAAATTTTCATTCACTATATTTTAAACCTTATTTTTTATAATTGGATTTTATTTAAACAAACCCAAATTTTATGTGATTGTATTTTAATTTGATATTTCAATTTCCATTATTTTTTAAAATATTTTTGTTAATTTTTTTTAAAGCAATGATTAAGATATAGAAGAGAATAAATTATTTTAAAATTACAAATAAATAAAATAAAAGGTGCGAAATTATATATTTATTAAAAATAAATTGTTTACATAAGATTAGTGAAAAATAATATAGTATTAAATAAATTAAAATCAATAAATATATATATATATTATTATTCTAATTTCAGTTATTATACTATGTGTCAGATTTAAATACAGAAGAGTTAATGAAGCAATCTAATATATGTTATTTTTATTGTGATTCTCCTTATTTAGGATTTATGAAAAATTTTAAGTCAAATTAAATATTTTAATTAATTCTGATCAAATCACTTTATTTTTGAGTGAAATTATTAAATGTATCTTCTATTACTTTTAATAACTTTTTGTAAATAATTTTTGGGATTTCATTTTACTTGGGATTGATATCTAAATATTTTTTTATATTTAAAATTTACATCATATATATTAATATTGTATTAAAAATAAATTTCAATTTATTATCTTTTACCGAAATATAAGATCTATTGTTCAAAATTATGTTCAAATGGTAATATAATATAGAGTTCTATACTTTAAGCAGATTATTTTATTTGGCTCTATGATAAATTTGTTTAGCTATAATTTTGTTAATTATCTTAATTTAAATGCTTTTATAATACATTGCATAAAAAATTATACAAATATTTTTCAAAAATATCTACGAAGTTTTTTCTGTCAAAAAAATTTATGTAATTTTATTTTTTCAACATATTATCGCATCTTTCTAAATAAATATTTATTTTAGTATTTTTTTCATCATTTTGATACGTTAATTCGTCAAATTATTATAATTAATTTTAGTTAATTTGGCTTTTTAATTCACATAAATATTTTAAAGGATCCTCAATTACTTAATTGGTCATTTTTTTTAAAATCCTTATTTATTTTAACAAAACTGACTCGAAAGAATCTATAAATTTAGACTCTAATATTTAAGGATTAATTATTTCATAAAACTATAAAATTTAAATTGACTTATTTTCCTTTATCATATCAAGCAATATTTCTTATTGACAAATTTAAATATTTATTTTAAATTTATTGTCTTTAATATAAAAATTATCTGAAGCTAAAAAATAAATAAATTTAATATAATATTGATGCATAAATATAAATTTTTATATAAATTTATTGATGTTTATAAGAAAATATTTATTTTACCATAACTCTGTTATTTTATTTTATTCATATTTTTTTTTTTGGTTTTTTTAATTTCTATTTCTTGAAACTTTTACATTAAATCTAACACTAATATTTCCTGACCTTTCAAAGTAATTTTACATACATCTTCTTAAATTTAATATTAAATATTATGATCTCTTTTATAGGTTTCTATTAATTGTTAAATTTCATTATTCTAAAGAATATATTTATTCAAAAATTAGTAATTTTTTTAAATTTTATCATTTTGAATTTATATAGTATCTTCTAACTCTTTAAGACTTCTTTTAATATAAAATGAAAAATGTAAATATATGATATTATACTATTTTATGTTGTATATATTTTACTTTTAACTCAAAGAATAAGCTTTATAAATTTTATTTTAATAAGATTAACTTTTATTAATATTTGTATTTTCTTGTTCCTATACTAGATAAATATAGTGTTTCTTTAGATCAAATTTTCTCAATTTTTATTTATTTTACTAATTAATTTGTATTGTTCTTTCTATAATTTTTTATTTTTCATATGTCAACATTTCTAAATTCTCAGCTTCTTTAGAACTTAAATTCATATGCAAAAATTAAAATATTATTTAATTAAATTTACTATCATAACTTATATTTTAAAGTTTAATCTGCGAAAATTTTAATTTTTTCATTTCAATTTTATAAAGATTTCCTATATTTTATTTTATGTTATAAGAACTAACTTAAGATTCGTTTTCATTGTTATTATTTTTGGTAATCATTTATTAATTATTTTATTCGTTATTTTTTAAACTTTTATTTGATTAGATTGTATCAATTATTTTTTTAAATTAATCTTCATTATACTGTAAATACAAATCTTGCAGTTTTTTTAATTCTTATTATAAACATTAATCTTTAAATTCATTTATATAGTCTTCTATAATTTTCTTATCTATATCTTTGGATTAATCTCTTTTAACTCTTCTTTCAAAAATTAAAGAAATTTAATTTGCTATTTGGTAGCTGATAAAATCAACTTCATTTTTAAACAATTCTTTATCTAAATCTTAGTCTAATATGTCTACATTTATATTATTTACTTTTTTTACTACATTAAAATTTAAAAAAACTTTAAAATTAATAGTATCTATATCAAAATTCAGTATTAAATCATTTTAGCATATTTTATTAAAGATTTGTAAATGGTATTAATAGATATATTAATAATAAAATTGGCACTTTGAAATAAATTATTTGATATCCAAATCTTATCCTCCATTAAAGTATTTCTTATAAATTTTATTTAGAGATCTTTATTTTTGCATTTTTATATTTTTTTACTTTAATATAATTAATTTTTTTGACAATTAATTTTAGAAATATTTTTTGATAATTTAAGAATCAGAATAATTACCAATTGAATTATTCATTTTAATAATATATTTTAATAAAACTAATGTTTTTTAAAAATTAGGAAAATTATATATTTTATTATATACTAATATAAATGATAAATAAATGTTATTATTATTAATTTAGCTTTTTTTAATAAAAAACATCATGTACCAATTTATTTTTATTTCATTAAACTTTCTTTGTTTCTTAATTTTCTTACTTTTCTTATTATTATTATGCTTATTCTTATGTTTATTCTTTTTATTAGGATTATTCATTTACTTTTTTATCTTTTTCTGTCTCATCTTTTGTCGTATTTTATTCACCTATATAAAATGTAAATCTTTAAATGTATTTTTTGTGCATTTAATATATAAAATGTATAACCATTGTTTATAAAAAATATGGTAATTTCTAAAAAAAAAACATATAAATTTCAAATTATGTATTAAATTTATTTTTTTACATGCTTTTTTGGCATCATCTTTTTTTTTGAAAAGTTTAACTATATAATCCCAAGCTAGAGAGAATACTATGAAAAAGGGAATGATACAAGTTATACACACCATTTTTGTAAATAATTATTTTTTAATTTTATGATTTTTATTTAAATACTTTTTCTTTATTTTTTATGAATAAAATAATTCCTAATTAATAATAAGTAAGAAGTAACTTTTTAAAGAAATACTATATTTATTGATTTTAACTAAAGTTAATGCGTGCAGTTTGTTAATTACTATAATTTATATAGAGTTTAATTTTTAAATATTTAGATAATTTAAAATTGTTTAATCATTATATTTTTAATTATATATAAATTTTTTATATATCATTTATATTTTTAATGTTTAATTTTTTAATTTATTAGTTTTATATTAATTTCAAATATACATTATAATTTTCAAATGAAAAATCAATCAATAATCACTTTCATCAGATGAGCTAATACCTAATTTGAAATTAATAATTTGTTAATTTTAATAATATATAAAAAAATAACTTGAATTATAAATATATTTATATTTTTTTTTATATTTATTACCTATAGAATTAAAGTTGCTTAAATAATTTCTAGAGGCTAAAACCTGGTCTAAATTATTGCTATTTATATTACTATCGCTTTTATCAATAGGATATTAGTTTGTGTTTATTTTATTTTACATTTAATTATTATATTATTAATTTTTACTCTAAATGGTAATTTTTTAAACCTAATCTTCAATTTATTTTAATTTAAATTTTTATTAATTTTTTAATTGGTCTTGTTAGTTTTTAGTCTCAGAATAAGAATTATTAATATCTTATTTTTTTTATTAATTTGAATTTTTATTTAAATTTGTTTGAACGTTGTTTTTATCTTTTAAATTTATTTCAAATCTTTTTTTCTTTTGTATTACCATAGCTTTTATATTTTATTTTTACTCTTCTTCGTTCGATTCATATTCCTAATTGTTTTCATCTATATTCACAAAAGGTTGAACTTCAAATTACTAGTTGTTATTATTATTTATCGCTTTTTTATCTTAATTTTGGGTATTATTAATTTAAAAATTGTTCCCACTTTTATTTTTTCCATTGCTAATACTTTCACAACTTTAATTACTGTTAGTTTTTCCTAAATGACTATTTTAATAGGAAGAAATATTTGATTTTGAATGATTATTTGATTTAAAATTATTGTGGGAAAATTGTGTGCTAAAATTGTATAAACTATTGTTATTATTTTTGTGGTGACTACTATGGTTAGAATTTTAATTATTAATTTTAAAAGTAAATTACTTACTATTTTTTTAAATATTTTATTATTACTATTATATATTTTTCATGTTTTACTATTAATAATCTTCTTCCTCATTTTCACTTATATTTTCGCTATCTTCTAATAATTTTTGAGCATTTTTGCTTCTATTAGATTATGGCATTACGGGAGATTTCTCTATTATAGTTTGTTATAGAGCTTTATTAAAATTTGTTTTAATAAGTGGCATATTTTTTTATATGCTTTCTTATTATTATTTTTCCTGAGTATTTTGTAATTCGGGATTTCCTTTTGTTTAAAATGGAGAGTCCATATATTTTTTATGTACTTCAGTTTCACCAACATCAATATACACAGGTGATTCTTTCAAACATAGGCAACATCTAAGAGATGAGTCTTTACAGTTTCTTGCCTCTGTAAATAATATTTAAAATTGAATACTATAATATTATATATCATTATAAATAAAATTTAATTATTTACTCAAATAAACATCTCTCAGACAATAATGGCACATATAATTATCACAACATTAAGACTTTAAAATTTCTATTGTGTTTTATAATTAAATTATATTAGATTATAAATTTATATTTTTTTTTTAAATAAAAATATATATTTAATACTTACTATTAAAAAATCTAAAACAGATAGGACAATTATAATTAAAACCTTTTTTTACATCTTTATCATCCTAAAACTATAATAAAATTTATATGTTACTTTATCAATTTTAATATTTATATGAAAAAAATAATTAATTACTTGAACGTCATCAATGGAAACCTTAGTTTTTAAGCTCATCTTTTTATCTTTTGAGGCATAAAATACAATAACCTATGGATCTGTGCCTTCTGGTTGATAAACTATAAAATTATATTAATTAAATAAATAAATTAATAAACAATTATAAACATATATAATTAAAATTTAATTTTTGAAAAAAAAAAGTATTAATTAAAAAACATATATAATAAAAATTAAAATTTTTGAGGGAAAAATATATTAATTATTTATATAAATTCTAACTTATTACCATATGATTCACTACTTTCATCGTCATCATCTTAATTTTAATCTGAGTTGAAATTACTATTATTAATATGATTGTCTTAAAAATCGTATTCCTCTAATTCTTGTTCTTATAATTGCTAAATTCTTACCATTTCTTGATAATGCAATTATTATATTTATCTTAATTATCTAGCTTATAGTTCTTGTTCCAATTTTTATTTTTATGAATGAGATAAATTTTGAATTTGTTCCTGAGATAAGTTATAAATATTATTTATATTATTATTATACTAATAATTTGAGTTTGAAATTCTTCTGGAATTGACTTATTATTATTATTGCTAATTTTGCTGTCTATTTTGCAGAATTTGCTCGTTATTTTATCGTCTATTTTATATTTATTAATTTGCATATTATTATTATGTTTGATCTTTATTTAGATTGTTAGTATCTTATAAGCTAGGTTAAATATTAGGATCTTAATTTTCATCATTATATGATTATCTAATTTTATGTCTTTTTTGCATGGGACTATTGTTTTTTGACCTTTATGGTTGTTTTCCGGTAGCACAACAAAACATTTTTGATAAAAATGATTATTTTTGTACGGTTTATTGTTAATGAGTTTTAGTTTCTGCTCTTCTTTAAATTACTTATTACATTTTAAAATTTGTATTTTAAATATTTTTTTTATTATTTCAAATATATTTTAATTCTTAAATGGTCCTATTCGTTTAGTTTAAATTGTATAAAAAAAATTTTTATTTTTTTTTATTTTATATTGTATTTTAATTCAAAAAACAGTTTATTTATTTAGTAAATAAAATTAATGCATATTTATTAAATATATAAATGCAATATAATCCTAAGACTTTAATAGTGTGTTATTTTTTCAAACGTTAAAATATATCGCTTACATTAGCATTAATATTAAATATCGTTAAATTTATTTAGATAATTATTATTAACATTATTATATATTTTATAAATAATAGCATTTTATAAACTTAATAGAAATAAAAAAAACTTCATAAATTAAAAGGTCAAATAAATTAGTTTTTTATTTTTCTTAAACAAATAATTATTTTAATTATTTATAAACATATTGTTTCATTTATAATTTTATTTATTTTTTCGTGCGTTTCATGCCATATAACGATTGTATTTTTTATTTCCGTATTATTAATAAATTTTAGTAAGAGATTTTGCAATTACAGGTGCATTTTCCTTTTAATAACCTCCACTTAATACCATTTCTATAGGAATATTTTATTATATACAAAGTTCAAAAACAATCTAGTCTCTTTAAATAATTGCTTCTGGGCTCAAAGATAAACCTCCTACCAAATAATTTAAATTATTTAATTAAAAATGATAATCAGAATTTTATAGCAATATAAAAAATTATGTTTAAGAATACTAACTGATGATTTTTTATTATAGAAATATTGAAATAAATATATTTTATTTTTATAAAATAGCTCATTATTTTCTTTTATTTTTTTCAAAAATAAATATCATATTATTCAAAAATAAATTAGTTATTTATATTAAATAAAAAACTAAAATCATTTTGCCATTTATTTAACTAATTAATATATAATGGAATAAAGAAAAAAAGAGAAAATTAACTACTTACCTAATGGATCCCCTTCCATACAGTCAGTTCCAGCATTATATAGTACAAAATCAGGTTTAAATTCTTAGAATGCATCTTTAATTGCATTTGTTATTTTTTCTAAATATAATTAATCACTATCAATTCCGAAAATTAATATCTCTTTTTAAATACCTTATTTTGCATATTCATCACAAGGAAAAATACCTTCAATTATTAAAGTATTTTAAAAATTTTTATAATTATTACATCAAATATACTTTTTAAATACTATTTTTTATATGTATTATTTACTTCTATTATAAGCGTCAACTATGTAAACATTAGGGTTATTAATATAATCTCTTTCGTGTCCATTTCCCTAGTGCGCATCTAAATCAATTATCATTGCTTTTTTAACTTATAATGGATGGTATTTTAATAAATGATCAATAGCTATACTTATATCTGGATAAATACAAAATCCTTCACCTCCATTTTTATGTGCATGATGATAACCTTTATATTTTTGGATGAAAATAAGAATATAATAATAACATATAGAAGTATTTAATTATACTTTTTTCTTTCAATATTATTTATATATAAAATATTTGATGTCTACTAAAATTATTTTTTTTGTTAATTAAACTTTTATTTTACCACCTGCTAAATTGACGCTCCAACCTTTTTCTAAAGCTAAGCAAGCTCCCTCTAAAGTTCCTTATGTTGCATATAATTAGGGGTCCAAAACCCTCCATCTCAAAAGTGATGCAGGTAAAAAACAAACAGGAACTTCAATTATTTTACTTATGATAGCGCTTAAATTCAATTTTAGCAAATAAAATAAACTTAAATCGAACTCTAATAATTATTTTCTAGAAATTTTACCCGGCTTTAAGTATTCATTTTCTATTAAAAATATAAAAAAAAAAAAAAAATTAATACTTAAAATATTTATTTTTTTAAAATTTTGAGTAAAATAATCAATTTTACCTTTTATTATATTATTTTTTTTTAATATATTGAAAACTCTTGAATATTTAATTGAGTCAAAAGGGTGTAGTTTTTCTATACCACCAGCAGTAATATTATATCTATCATTATAAACGAAATGTCCTAATTTTTTATAATTTTGATGTTTTTTTTAATGTTATTCAACATATTTCTAGCCTCCATTTTTAAAAATTTTGGATAAAAAAGTGTAGAATAATTCCAACAATATCCCTGAAAAACAATATCCTAGAACTCCTCCTAATGTAAACCACTTATTTTTAAATAAACCGTAGGTGGCTATTCCTAGACTTCCAAATGATAATACATTGTCTATAAAAGTGTCCATGTATTAGTATTGATATATTTTATTTATTTTCTATATTTATTTTATTTATTTTTATTTTTTATTTAATAATTATGTTTGTTAATAAAAATTTCGTGTTTATAATATGATGATTTATTTGTTTAGAAATTTATTTATTAAATATATAAATAGAACAGAATTAGTCAGTTTTGAGATAATTTTAAGGAATTTATTTTCATTGTAATTAATAGAAAAAAAACTATTTTAAATATTTACTTTAAGATTTAATCATCCAAACTTTACATATTTTATATATTAATTTTTAATTTTTATCATGATATAATTAATATATATAAATAATATTGTCTCTTATCAGAAAAATAATGATTCAAATATAATCAAAATATATTTCAGAATCTAAAGGATTTATATAACAATTCCTTTTATATTAATTATTCTAATTTAATAATTTATTAAAAAATTTTTTATGTAATGCATGAAAAATACATTAGAAATTTATGATATAGTATAAATAAAAAAAAATAAAAATAAAATAATTATCCTTCGTAAATGGAAACATTGATAATTAACACCCATAACTGTTATAGAAATAAATACTATTTCCCATAAAATCCAGAAAAAATATTTTAAAATGAACATTTATTACTTATCATTTCCAAATTTTTAGAAAATTAAGACTTTTTAAATTTTCTAAAAGTACCAAATAAAAATTTAATTTTTATTTTAAAATCAACAATTATTATAAAAATTTATAATTTATTATTTTAATACATCAAAAAATTTTATATTATTGCTTTCTTTTCTATCACTTAGATTAATAAATCGACGTATAATTTATTGAAAGCTTTTCCATAAATTGAAGTGAAGTTACTAAAATTTAATTTATTATTGAAAGAAAATGAATTAGATGTAAAATAATTAAAAATATTATTTTAACATTTAAATTAAAAAGCATATAATTTTAATTAATACAGCATCAAAGATAACTAAATGATAGAGAAGAATAATAGAATTAAGAAATTGAATAAAATTTGTATTTTGAATCTAGTTTATTAAATAGCCATTTTAGTATCTATAAAAACATTGATATAAATGTAATAATAATACATTAAAAAAATTAATCATGTATATTTTTTTCCTTTTTAAATTTAAATACTAAAAAATTTAAATAGAAAGTTATTGGAACTCTTAAGAGTATAAATAATAAAGTAAAAAATTAAGAAAAGTCTTTTAATAACTAGTAAATTTAAAAGAGTGAAATTAAGCTATAGAATTATTTTTATAAAAAAAAGAGTTTTAAGAAATTAAAAAATTTAGATAAAGATTCTTTAGATTTAATTAAAAAAAGTTAAAATATCTTTTAAATTTATGTTT
>LDAU01000268.1:6911-105205 GCA_001447515.1 Pseudocohnilembus persalinus
TCAACATCCTCTAGAGAATCAACTACATATTTAAATTTATCTAGTATTTTACTCATAAAATTTTGTTTAAAACAATATTATTTTCCACCCTGGAATATTCCAAGGTGGATTTAATATTTCATACAAAAACCAGGGTACCCTCCCCCCTAAACCGAGGGCGAATCACCCGTGATTTTAAAATTATTAAATTTATGATATTATTTAAAAAAGAAAATAAATTCTAGAAGCAAAATAAATAAATAAATCAATCAATCAAAAAAATTGGATAAGATTAATTTTATATAATATGACAAATAATTATAATTTAAATTTATAGCAATTTAAAAAAATCATTGAATTTTATATTTATTCCTTAAGAATTGAGAATTACATATTATTCTATGTTAAATAATATTTAGAATATCTAATACTTCTTTAAATATTAAAATAATCAATGATTAGCTTGTTGATTAATATTAGAAAAATTAAACTTATATCAATTTTAAAAAATCTGAGTTTAAACTTTATTTAATCTCCTATTTATACCGTATAACTATGTCAATGAATATATATTCCTAATAAACTAAAAAATTTCAAATTTAATAAAATATAAAATGAAAACCATACTATATAATTTAGAATTTTAGCTAAATAAAAATTTAAAAACTAAATAAGAATTAGCCCATGCCAATCATCAGAAAACTGAAATTAATAAACTTAATAAATAATTAATTAAATTATAAAAACCAAATATCAAAAAAGTTCTAATAAAGCAATATACCTAAACAATTACACATTTTAATCTTATTTTCCATAAAAACTACGCTCTTTCTAATAAAAAAAAATAAAACAAATACATAAAAAATCAACAAAAAAATTTATCTTTTCCAAATACAATAAAAATAAAAAAATAAATATATATATATAAAACAAAAAATAAAATAAAATAAAATAAAAATAAGTAAAAAATGAAAAAATTTTTAGTCACACTCTTAATTTTAACAACAGTTTTTTGTTCTCTAGAAATACCCTTAAATTTGATTCCACATATAGGCGAAGTTAAAAACGTGGAAACCCCTAGATTTTCCCTTGATTTGGACGTTGAACCTAGACACAGATGGGACCATATTGTACCTACTTTTAAACCAGCTATATAAAAATTTGTTAAATTAGTTGATGCTCTAAACATTCCTAGTAAAAATATTCTTTTTTATTTAAATATATAAATTAATATTAATAATATTTATATAAATTAATTCATTTTTAATCGTTTATTTTTTTCTATATAGTTTTCCATTTATTTTTTATATTATTTTTATTTTCTATATTTCATCATCGCTTAATAAGGCAGTTCTAAACAGTATTTAGAAAAAAATTTTCTAATTATATTAATTTTATAAACTTTATTTTTTAAAATTAAAAAGTAAATTTATCAAAGTTTATTTATTTTTATTAATAATTTATTTAATTTAACATCAGAATCTGTGTTTACCGGTCTCGCTCTTTTCGCTGAAACCTAATCTACTTATAAAGAATTTGTAGCTGAATTAAAAGGAATTGGGGAAAAAGCAGATGTTGACTGGAAAAAAATGTTATTAGTCAATTTTTTATACGATATTTCCTCTTTAATTCCTCACCCTTATTTTTGTTCCTCTATAGTAGCTTTGTAAAAAGATGGAACCTGTATCCATGGAAGAAATTTAGATTTTTGGCCCTGGGGATTAATAAGTAAAGATTCCGCATATATTGATGTAAAAAATATAAAATTATAAATGCCAATTCATAATTATAAGTCAATAATCATATATAAATTTATTAATAACTTTTAAATTTAATAAAATTATTAGCAAAATAAAAGCAATGATACATTAACCTAACTAAATTTATTTTTATTTTTATTTTGCACTTTTATACTAAATTAATATACTACGTCATTTATAAATTTAAATATAAGAATTATAAAAAATAATTTAGTATCTTATATAATTATAATTTTTAAAATAATTTAAATTAAAATTAATAACATTATTTTTTATTAAAACTCAAGGTTTATCAAGAAGGAAAATAAATAGCCACTTTCCACCAACCAATAGGGGCAGTTATGGTTCTTTCAGGTGTCAGAACTGGTTCATTTTCTGTGACTGTTGATACTAGAATATACAAAATCGACGGAAAAAATTAAAAAGAAGTTATAGAAGCATTAGTGGATAATATAATAGTTAAAAAATTTATGCCTTCCACTTTCTTAACTAGAAACGTTTTACAAACAAAAGGAATAACCTATGAATAAGCCACAAAAACCCTTAAAAATACTGATACCACAGCCCCCATCTATTACATAGTAGCGTAAAAATTTAATAAAAATAAACATAAAAATTAAAAATTAATAATTTTTATACCTTTCTTTTTTATATATATATATTTTTATCAACCTAATATAATTATTATTAATTTTTTTATTTTTATTTTATTATTTTTTATAATATATTTAGCGGTCTCAATGCTGGAAGTGTAATAGAAAAAGAGCCTGTCGGATATCACGGATTTTATGAAATAGGACCCAATAATGGACCTGATGGAGAATGGTATATAGTTTAAACTAATTATGATAGATGGGAAGATCCTGGTCTTGACGACAGAAGAACTCCTGCCGAAAAAAGACTAAATTCTATTGGAAAAAACAGAATTACACTAGATCTATTAAACGATGAAGTTATGGCTTAATACCCCAATTTTAATATAGCTACTATTTACACCTCTATGTTTTATCCATCTAATGGAAAAAATGACGTAATAATATATATTTATTTTATTTAAATTAAAATAATTTTAATTGAAATTATCATTAATGTATATATTATATTATAGTTTTAGTTTCGTATTTATAAATCTTTTTAAAGCCATTTTATTATATTATATTTAATTTTTATTTAAAATTTAAATTATACACTAGCTAATTTTAATGTATGGAAATATTGATGATATAAGATAAACCAGTTAATCAAATGATCCTGACATTACTATATTTAGTGATTCCTTAAGAGAAATTGTTTAATAACAATAATCTATGCCAGAGGAAGACATGTCTTATTTGATTTAATATTTTAATAAAAAAATCGAGGAATGGATTGAAACAGAATATTAAGGTGAAATATTAGCTTGAAAAAACTAAATTATTAATCATTAGTTGCTAAATTATATTATTTATTAATATAAATGTTAGTCATCATTATTGTTATTATTAAAATTTAAAACAATAAAGAAAGTATATGTTATTAATAAATTGAAAAAAATAAAAAATCCTTTTCAAATGTAATATTTATTAAGATTCATAAGAAAAATTTTAAAAAATATTAAACATTAAATTTTCTATTAAAATCAAATTGAATTAAAAAAATAAAATAACGCATAAATCTAAAAATAAAATATAGAAGTATATTTTTTCCTCTATTTTTTCATAAAATTTTCAAAAAATTATATTATTATAATTTAATTTTTAACAATTTATTTATTCTATTTAAAAATAGCGATCAAATTTAAATTACTCATTAAATCTTATCAAAAAAATTTTAAAGAAAAGTATTTAACAATAAAATAAAAAATTCTTTTTTATTAAAATCTAAAACCAAAAACAAAGCTATACCATAAAATTTATATATTATTTTATATTAAACTATAAAATATATCCATTTTAAATTAATAAAGCTATAAAACATTCAAAAACACCTATTCCAAGATTTCCTTTCTTTTTTTTAATTTTATTATTCTAAGCCTAAACTAATTTTCTTATTACTCCATTCAAAATTATTAAAAACAAAATCAACAAAAAAATCTTCCAAAATCTAAACTTATTAAAAATCCAAACAACAAATTTCAAAATATTTCCACCCTTATTTCTCTGCAAAACTTTTCCCCTCTTCAAAATCCACTTCTCTTTTTCCTTTCAAATCTTTTTTATTTCCTACTAAAACTGTCAAAAAATCACATTTTTTATCATTTTAATTTCGAAAATCATTTTTCTTCTTTTTTTCCAATTTTTTAATCTATTCTAACAAATTTGTTTCTATTAATAAAAAACTTTTTTTATCACTCAAATCAAAAAAAATTAATAAAATCTACTAAATTTATAAATATAAATCTGACATTTTGTTTTCTTTTTCATAACCTTTTGTGTCCCAGTAATAAAATTGTATTATTTTTTCGTTTCTCTCTATTTTTTTCTAAATTGAATCATTTACTATTATTTCCTTTGTATTTTAAATATTATTCAACACTTTTATAAAAGTAGTTTTTCCACTTCCAAAACTACCCAAAAACCCAACATTAATTTTTAATTCATTTATTTCTTTTTCTCTTTATTTAATTTTTTCCATCTTATTTTATTTTTTTATTTTATAAAAAAAAAAAAAAAAAAATTATAATATATTCAAGCTCTTTTATAATAATAAAGTTTAAATAACAGGTAAAAAAAATAATAAAAATTATATTTAGTATGAAGAACAAAAATTTTGGTAATAATTTTTTAATATATAAATTTATTAAGATGAAGTGTTTATTTATATAATTTATCTAAATTTACTAATATTTTTATCATAAAATTATATTATTAGCATAAAAATTTCCTAATTATAATATAAAATTAATACATTTCTTTAGCTCTGCTAAACTTCAGTAAGTTTTTTTGTTCCCATTATAAGTAATATAAAAAAAAATTTATAATTAAATTTTAAAAGTACAATTTAATAAAGTTTTCCTTTTAAAAACCACAATAATGGGTGTAAAACATCAAAACTTATATATAAACTTTTTCATATTCATAATAAAGCTCTGGTCCTTGTCCTATGTGAATTTATTCATCATTATGGGTTGTTTTATATCAATTTTTTTTAAATATTCTCTTTTTAAACTATATTCAAATATCTATTAAAATATATATTTCAAACTTGTATAACTTTTCTTTATACTTAGTAAAACTTTGTTAATGCTCTTATATTAGCAAAAATTTATGATGCGGCGCACCCAATATTTATGCTAGGTCTTTTTTATTTAAGTTTTAAATAAAATTCAAAAATATGAATATAAACTTTTTAGGCATTTAAAAATAAAATACTTGATAATTTTATTAATATTTATTTTTGACTTTAAACTTCACTAATTTTATTATAAATAATTACTTTGATTGAAATTAATCTTTTATTATATAACATTTAATTCTACATATACAAATATAAATATCGAATTTTATTTTAATGGTATTTAATCACATTTACTCGTTTGTAGTTATATTATTTTTTTCTTATTACTATCTTTTTGTTTTTTTACCAAATTTTTATTGTTATCAAAACCCAAAAATAAAAATAATCATCAATATTGTTTTACTTTGATTTATGTATATTTTTGCTTGTTTATTATTTATATAAAAAACTCAAAAGGGTTGTATATTTATTTTAAAAATTATATTTTTTATTTTTTATATTCGAATTACCCATACTTATTATCTATTATATTTTTTAGAACTTTATTTTATTTTTTTTGTTTATGTAGTTTTTAATAAATCACCAAACATTCTATAATAATAAACAATATTCTAAATTTTTATAAAATATTATAAAAATAACAAAGTTAATATTTTTTTCTTAATTATAAAAAAAAAAAATTAGTTATATATATATAAATCAGATTTATTTAGGGTATAGTTTAAGAGATTCCTCATTTTTCCCTAATTTCTTAAGTGCTTATGCTTTATTATAATAGATATCTTCATTTTTAGGGTTTATTTCAATGGCTTTGTTATATTAGTCAATTGCTTCTTCGTATCTGCCTAATTCATAAAGTGCGGTTCCTTTTTTATTATAGGCATCTTCATATTTAGGATTGGTCTCTAAGGTTTTATCATACTAATCAATAGCTTCTTAGCATCTACCTAATAATTAAAGTGCTATTCCTTTATTAAAATAAGTTTTCTCATATTTAGGGTCTGTCTCTATGGCTTTGTCATATTAGTCAATAGCTTCTTAGTACTTACCTAATTATTTAAGTGCTCTTCCTTTATTATAGTAGGCACAATCATGTTTAGGGTTTAACTCTAAGGCTTTGTCATATTAATTAATTTCTTCTTAGTATCTACCTAATTTTTTAAGTGTACATCCTTTACCATTATAGGCATCTTCATTTTTAGGGTTTAACTCTATGGCTTAGTCATATTAGTCTATAGATTCTTAGTACCTTCCTAATTTTCTAAGTGCCTATGCTTTAAAAATGTAGGCATCTTCATTATTAGGGTTTAACTCTATGGCTTTGTTATATTAGTCAAATGCCTCTTAGTGTCTACCTAGCTTTTAAAGTACTATCCCTTTATTAATATAGGCATCTGCCTTTTTAGGGTTTAACATTATAACTTTGTCATATTAGTCAATAGCTTCTTAGTACCTGCCTAATTCATAAAGTGGAAATGATTTGTTATAGTAGGCATGTTCATATTTAGGGTTTATCAATAGGACGTTATCATATTAGTCAATTGCTTCTTCGTACCTACCTAATTAAAAAAGTGGTGTTCCTTTATTATAATAGGCATTTTCATCTTTAGGGTTCATCACGATGACTTTATCAAATTAATCAATAGCTTCTTAGTATCTACCTAATTGATTAAGTGAAAATCCTTTATTACCATATGAACCTACCTCTTTAGGGTTTAACTTTATAACTTTGTCATATTAGTCAATAGCTTCTTAGTATCTACCTAATTCATTAAGTGATAACCCTTTATTATTATAGGCATTTTCATGTTTAGGGTTTATCTCGATGGTTTTATCAAATTAGTCAATTGCTTCTTAGTTTCTACCTAATTTATAAAGTGATAATCCTTTATTATCATAGGCATTTTCATATTTAGGGTTTATCATTATAACCTTATCAAATTAGTCAATTGCTTCTTAGTATCTACCTAATTAATGAAGTAATAATCCTTTATTATCATAGGCATTTTCATATTTAGGGTTTATCACTATAGCTTTATCATATTAGTCAATTGCTTCTTAGTATCTACCTAATTTTTTAAGTGATACTCCTTTATTATTATATGAATCTACATCTTTAGGGTTTAACTTTATAACTTCGTCATATTAGTCAATAGCTTCTTAGTACCTATCTAATTCTAAAAGCAAATTTCCTTTGCTAAAAAAAGCGCCTTCATATTTAGGGTTTATCTCTAAGGCTTTATCAAATTAGTCAATAGCTTCTTAGTACCTACCTAATTATTGAAGTGCTTTTCCTTTTCTATGATAGACGATTATATCTCTAGGGTCTAACTCTAAAGCCTTATCATATTAATCAATGGCTTCTTAATATCGGCCTAATTCATTAAGTGAAATTCCTTTATTTCGATAAAAATCTTAATATTTAGGGTTTATCTTTATGGCTTTGTCATATTAGTCAATAGCTTCTAAGTTTCTACCTAAATAATAAAGTGATAACCCTTTATTGTTATATGCATGTTCATGTTTAGGGTTTACCTAGATGGCTTTATCAAATTAGTCAATTGCTTCTTAGTATTTACCTTAATCAAAAAGTTATATTCCCTTTTCGTTTTAATCTATGATTTTATCATATGACTCATTAATCTATAAATTTTATTATTTATTTTCTTAATAATCTTCATATTAGTTTTGATATATGTATTGTTTATCATTTTCTTTTTTTTTAATTTATTGTTAATTTCTGCATTGACTTTCTTATTGGCCTTATTTTTGATGTAATTTACTTTAGTATTATTATTAATTTATAATATCATTAATTTTATTTTACATTTTCTCCAGACCATTTCTATCAATTTAAAATTACTTCAATTAATTTATTTAACTCACAATTTAATTATTTGATTTTTATAATTGATATTAAATTTCTTTTTTCAATTAATATTAATAACTGATAACATCTAAATATTCTTAATTTTCTAAATCTTATTTTAATTATTTTTGGAAAATAAATAATTATTAAATGTCAATTTAATCATTTTTATATTCTATGAATTTTTACTTCAAAGAATTTAATGAATAAAAATCTAATATATTTACTGATTATTTATAATTTTAAATTTATTCTATGATCTGGTTTTTATAAATATCTAATTCTCTGTTCAATTTTTGTTTTTGGATTAAAAATTATTGACTGAAGTTTTCTATTTATTTTTTAACATATTCGGTAAAGCTTTATTCAGATTCTAATCTTAAATTATCCCTAATTTATTAATTTAATTATTCATTTTTTAAATTAGGAAAATTCTCTATTTCCCATACTTATAAATCTTATAATTTATCAATTAATATTTTTTTTTCTTTAGAGTTATCACTATTATTATCATCATTTAGATTACATTTTAGGCATTATAAAAAGTCTTGTTCATTTTCTGAAAATTTAAAGAGAAAAATAATTCTATTCTAATGGCCTTCTTTATTGCATTATAATTTGTGCTATGATGTCTTTTTTTGCTAATTATTTTATGATACACTCATTTATATTTTTGTCTTTTTTTTATTTTTATTTTTTATGCATTCAATTTTTTTAATTTTTTCCTTATCAAATTTTTTTTTTATACAAAAATGGACATTGTATTAAGACTGAATAATACTGAATAAAGGAAAAATTTATCAAAAGTTTTGTATGGTCTATCTAGCGCGCGAAATACCAATTAATAATTAAAAATATAATATTTTTTATAATATTAATCCAACTTTATTAATTTTATATTTATATTATATCCACATACCGGTTATTTATTAATATTTAATTAATCATATAATTAATTAAAAATATTTAATATTTACTATATGTAGCGTATTCCGTTAAAAGGCCTGAATTGTACCAAATTTTATATCTCCAAGACTAGGAAAGCCCTAGTAACTATCGTATGTGCATATGATAGGGCTCTGAAAACTTAGTTAAAAAACAGGTACAGGTTGGTTCCAAGCCTACCTTTCAATATAATTTTTTTTAGAAAACCGGTTTTTTTGGAAGCTCCGAAAAGTGTGTGACCAAACTTTTTTCAAAAAATAGGAGGGTTGTCGACAAAAAAAAAATTCGGTTTTCGCGGAATTTGATGAAGAATCGAAAAAAACACAATAAAAGTCTCAGCTACATGTTTCCTGGGATAAAACTTTTCTCACAAAATTTTCAAAAATTTATATAACAGTTATAAAAAAAAATATTATAATAAAATTTTTAAAATTTTTTAAATGATAGTAAATACATTTATTATATAAAAAAACACAAAAATTATTGACAATTATTATAAATATAGTTAAATTTGTCATATTTATGATAAATAATGAAAGTAAATAATTGTTTGATATAAAAAAGTTGGATTATATAGCTTTTTAAAAATTATAATATATATTTTTAATTAAATTTAATAATATTTCAATGAAAAAAATTGTTAATATTCTGCAAAGGTTAATCGAAGTTTACAATGATTGATAAAATTTTATATTTGGTTTTTAAGCACATAATATGATATTTTTATAACTTTACAACAAAATGAACACGATATACTAATTATTTCCAATTTCATATCTTTTCTTTATTTCAACCAGCTATTTTAACAATATTTATTAAAATAAAGCTTCTTTATTTAATAAGTATTTTAATTTCTATTTATAGTTCATATCATATAAAATGTATTTTTTACATTTTAATGAAAATAATAATATTTTTTTTTAAGAACATCAATAACATTAAAAACGGTATAAAAGAGATTAAAGTTTTTTATTAAAAAGTCTATTTTAATGGTAATACTACTTTATTATGTGTTTTACAGGAAAACATTATATTTATTATTTATATAAACTTTTATATTAATTTGACTTATTAATTTCAAAAATTTAAAAAATTGATCAAAAAATATCAGTAGTTTTGAAATTTTTTATGGGTATTATACTAACGTAACAATTATGGGTCTATTAATTAAAAAAATAATCATGTCTTTTAAACTATTTATCCATATATTATATTATGTTATGTTATAATAATGATACTTTATATCGTGATATTTTAAAACTAATTTTTCATAAGTATTTTAAAATTAATAAAATAAAAATTTTAACAAAACACAACTTAAGTATTAAAAAAAAAAACTGATTTTTATAAAAACGCAATATAAAATTCTTATAATGTTTAAATAAGTATATATTATAAAATGAACCAATAAAGATTATATCTATAATTTATTATGCTCGTTTTGTATATTAAATGAAGCAAATATTTTAAATTTATATTTGTAAGTTAAGCCATATAACATATAAGATTTATAAAAAATCACAATTTTTAATTGATTAAAAGCATGTAAAAATAGAAAATACTATAAAATAATACAATAAATTGATCAAATATATCAACAAAATAACACAATAACAATTATTAACTTTATTATTTTTAATCAAAAATTTTTTAACTTAATATATTTGTTATAGTGAAAAATTTGTTATTGTAAATATCGAAAATTTTGTGAGAAAAGTTTTATCCCTGGAATCGCGCAACTGAGACTTCTAATGTATTTTTTAGGATTCTTCATCGAATTCTGCGAAAACTGAATTTTTTTTTTTGCAGATAACCTTACTATATTTTGAAAAAAGTTTGCACACTCATTTTTTGGAGGGTCAAAAAAAACCGGTTTTTCTAAAAAAAGTTATATTGAAAGGTCGGCTTGAAGCCAACCTGTACCTGTTTTTAACTAAGTTTTTGAAGTCCTATCATATCCACGTACGATAGTTACAAGGGCTTTCCTAGTTTTGGAGATATAAAATTTTGTACAGTTGAGGCCTTTTAACGGAATACGCTATATATATTTTATATATAAATTTCTAATAGAATCTTATCCTCACTAATTATAAAAAATTCTAAAATTTTTTTAAAAGCTAATAAAAGATAATGCCTGATCAATTTATATTCATACTTAAAATATTAAAAGAAGTTTAAATAAGTATCAGAAAATAATGTATCGTAAACGACCAAATCATTCACCCAAATTTTATTATCAATTTTATTAAATATGACTCCAAAATATGTTAATTAAAATTTTTTTATATGTGTAAATTATATAATACTTTTAAATTTATTTTAATTTAAAAAAATTTAGCCTATTTTATTTAAAAAAAACAGATTTTGTATATTTAAAATAATTCCTTTTAAATATTTTCACGATTTTTAGTATAATTTAAAAATTTTTAAATTTTAAATATAAATTTTATTTTTAAATATTTTAATTTTTAATTTAATTGATCATTTCAAATGTATAGTTTTATTAAAGGCATCTTTAATTTATATGCTAGTATAAAGTATATTTTATTATTCTGATTCATTTTTAAATATTTGATATAAATATTTAATTTTTGGAAAAAAATAATTCAATTGAGAACCAATACAAAATTTTGAATCTTAAAAAATAAATATCTAAACACAAATTTTTATATTGGACAGATTTTATATAAAAACCTCTTTTTTGTATTAAGCCAAAAATTAATTTTTTTTTAAATATCAAACCAAGTCTGCCTTCCAAATCAATATTTACTATTAATTTAAATTTTAAATTCATATTAACTTTTTAATAATACATGGTAACTTTTTTTACTACGATATATTTTGATTTACATTATTTTGTATAAATATAAATAGTACAAATCAAAAATATATTACTATACTATTAAATAAGTTAAAAAACTTATAATCTTTTAAATAAGACTTGTATAATTAGATAAACTTATATACTGCTTGACATAAATAAAAATGTATTTATATATCTATTTAATCTATAGTTTATATATTTTCCTGTGAAAAATTTGGTCTTTTACAATAATTTGAATAAATAGTAAAAAAAATACTGTTTAAAAAATATTACATAAATATTTAACTTCCAAAAATGCAATTTTTTTGTCAAACCAATTTATATAAAAAATTTAGTAGTTTTTATATAAAATATAAACTAAAAAAAATTAATAACTACATTTAAATTAATTTTTCATAAGAAATAAATAATTCAGTGTTTTTTTTTTCTAATATAATTTTTATAATTACTCCATATAATTGGAATGAAATCTAGAAAAGTATACAATCAAATTGGAATTAATACAAAACATTTTCAAAATAAATATATAAAAGAATAACAAAAATAAAAAAGTAAATTCAATGAATTTATAGTCTTTCAATTTATAATTATATAAAATTAAGAATAATAATTTGAGTATTATATAATCTATTAATTCATATAATCAAATATCAATTTGGACCTTAATATTTCTATTAGAAATATCCATAAAATTTTATTTAATATGATCTTCATTTTCTTGCTGAATATTATTATTCCTTTTTTAAAATATAAATTAATATATTAAAGTTTAAATTAATAAAAGACTATTTTTATTAAATATCATAGTAAAATCAAAATTTAAAGTTTATAATAAAACCTAATACTTTAGATAATAAATTTAGACTTTAAAAATAAATATATATAATAATTTTTATAAAACTAAAAAATGATTTTTAGAAAAATAATAAATTAAAATAAATATAGAAATATATTGCTAAGGTAAAAACTATTTTTAATTTGTATTTTATATTACAATATATCTATCTTCAAATTGGTAAGTTTTTTTAACTCTTTTATAGTTTAGTAGATATAATTTACACCTTTATCGCCTATTTAATTCCCACTTAATTAATATATTTGTTTTTAATAAATTTTTAGATATTTTTAAAATTTTAATTAACTAATAAATTAATTTTTATATTATAATTATTAGTATATACCTAAAATCTAGGTTCAACTCTGTTAGGTTTTCCAATGCTTTAATAGCTTAGCAAATATATTCAGCACCATAATGGAAAATAATATTCTACCTAAATAAAATAAATCAATATCAAATAAGTTTTAAAATCTTTTTAATTTTATTTAACTAATTACTATTAAAATAATTAGTGTTTACCCTAAAAATAAATTAAATTTGGTAAGGTTTTTCAACTCTTTTATAGCTTAACTGATATACGCAGACCCTTAATGAGAAATAAAATTAGACCTAAGTAAAATAAAAATACTATTTAATAAATTTTTAAATGCATTTAAATTTATTTAAGAAAATATTATTATTATAATTATTTTTAAATTAATACTATTTTAATATTATATTAATATTAATGGCTACCTTAAATCTAGATTCAATTCTGTAAGGTTTGGTAACTTTTTTAGACCTTAGCTGATATACTTGGCGCCATAATTAGATGTTTTATTCCAGCTAAATAAAATTAATTAATAATGAATAGGTTTATTATCTTTTTTTTTTCTTTTTAATTAATTTAAAAAATTAGTATTATTAATAGCTACCCTAAATATAAGTTCAATTTGGTAAGATTTTTCAATTCTTGTATAGCCTAGCCAATATACACTGCGCCTGAATCAGAAATATTATTTTAACTAAATAAATAATATAAATAAATTAAAATAATTATAGAAATTTATTTCAAACTCTTTTCTAAATCTTAATTAAATAAATAAATTTTATTATCATAATTATTAATGGCTACCCTAAAACTAAATTTAATTTGGTTAGGTTTTTCAACTATTCAATAATTTGGCAGATTTCCTTAGCACTTTGATCAGAAATACTATAAAAAAGTTAAAATTTGGTTATTATAAATCTTGAATAATATTCATATAATAATTTATCTTAATATATCATAAATTTATATAAAAATTATCTTAAGCTTTAATTTTATTTAATTTTATTATATATACTTTTTCCAGCTCAAATATACATCTAAAATGCTTACATCTTTATCAATATTTTATAAATCTATTAGCTACTTTATTTCTAGTTTCTTAGGCTCTTTTTCTTTTTCTGCTTTTCTTTTTTCTTCTTCTTCTTTTCTTTTTTTTTCTTCTTCTAATTTTATTTTTCTTTATATTTCTTATTTTTTTCTTAATTCTTCTTATTCTTATTTCCTTTTTCTCTATATTTATTCTTACATTTTTCTTTATATTTCTTCTTACATTTTTCTTAATTCTTCTTCTTATTTTTTTCTTCTTTATATTTATTCTTATATTTTTCTTTATTCCTCTTCATATTTTTTTTTTCTTAATTCTTCTTCTTCTTACTTTTTTTTTCTTTCTTCTTCTTCTTATTTTTTTTTTCTTAATTCCTCTTCTTCCTATTTTTTTCTTCTTTCTTCTTCTTCTTTCTTTTTAATCAGTTCTTCTTTTTCTTTTTAAGCCTTTTCTAAGGCCAGTTGTTCCTATTTTTTATCCGCTAAAATTTTATAAATTTTACATATTTCTTCTTATTATTATTTTTTCAGTTGATTGAAATGCTTATTTTAATTATTCTCAAGAACTTTTTTAATTTTTTAAATATTTTAGTTTTAAACATGTTTTAAATTGGTTAACTAATTCTCATGATACTGAAAGAGCTTTTATTTTTATTCTAAAACTTAATTATAATTCTATTTATAAGCTGTATTTATTAATTATTAGTAAGGCTGCATGATTATTTTAATTTTTTCTATACTATCTTAATTATAAAATAATTTATTTGGAAAATAAAATAATTTTAAGTGAAATATAATTTTAAAAATTTTTACTTTCATTTTCTTTTTCTTTTTATTTATTAGCAATCAATTTACTTAATGAAAATAATTTTTTTTGCAAAGCTGCAAATTATTCTTGTTTTTTACTAAACAAATCTTGCTATTCCTAAAATTTAATCTACCATTTATTTTATAATTTCATCATATTACTTTATGAATCATTTTATAATTCCGAAATTACCTTTTATTGTTCTAAAATTTCCTTAATATGATTATTTTTTTAATTTTCTATCTTTTCTATGTTATCTTTATTATTTTACAAATCTTTTTCTAATTTAAAAATTATTTATTTTAAATTATTAACTTCGCGTATATGTTGATTTCTGACTTATTTAACATAAATATCATTATTTATTAATTTTTTATTTAAATTAGTAATTAATTATTATAATTCTTGAACTTGGCTTGGATCATTATTTTATTAACTATTATTTTTTAAAATTTACTTTATATCAGCCTCTGTATCATATTATTCTATCTAAAGATTATAAATGTTATCTTAATTTAATTTGCTTAATTATACAATTTCTTATAGTTTTTCTTAATCGTTATTATTTTAATAATCTTTTAATAATCTTACTAAAACAATTTATTTTTATAAAATTTAGCCTGTTTAATCTTGATTTTTCTTTAAACTTTCCATTTCTAGTTTTATAAATATTAGCCCAAATTTTTTAAAATCACAAAAATAAATTATAAAGATCCTGATAAAAAACTAAATTAATTTTTGATTTAAAAATATTATTTAGAAATTAATAGAATTTGTTTAAAATAGATTATTAAATTGTCAATTAAATTAAAATATTCAAAATTTAAATATATAAAAGTAACAAAATAACTATCATTAATTATTTTTGTATTACGTTGATCGATATATTATTTGTAAAAATAAAAATAACTAAAAGTAAATACATACAAATTCATTGCATATTACCATTATATAATTAATATAAAATTAAAAATTTTATTTTCAATGTATATATCTAAAAATTATAATCAATAAAATTCTTTATTTCTCTATTTTTTAAAAATTATATAAATATTTTTCGTTTCTTTATTTTAACTTTTCTAATTTTTTATTTAATTTTATATTTAAATGATAAAATAAAAATCATTATTTTTTTTATTATAATAATTGTTATGCAACTTAAAAATTATTTGCATAATTTTAAAACTACGAGATAATATAATATTTTTTGGATTTCATTTATTCGGATAATATTTACTTTAACTTTTACTTTATTTCTGAACTTTACTAATTAATTATTTATTTTTTATTTTTTGTGAATTTGTTTGTTATTTTTCTTACTAGAATAAAATGGGCAAGCAATTAAAAGTTAATATGTAATTAGCATTTGGTTATTTAATTTATTTATATATTTAAATTGACATATATAATTTATAAATTTATATATATAATATTATAGCAAACCATTTTTTTATTAAATTTACTAAAAAAGAAAACCTACGATAAAACATATATTAAATTTTTAAATAATTAAACCAAAATGTAAAAATGATTTTATAATAATTATTAGTTTAAAATTTAAATAAAAAATTATTAAACTTAATAAAAAAATATATAATATTTTGTACTTTTATAGTATATTTAAAACATAAGCAATATTTTTTTTTTTGAATTATAATTAAATTAAACATTAACCACAAATACTCCATAAATAGATCACTGTAATAAAATTCAATTTAATTAACTAATTTCTCAAAGTCTCAAAAATTATCTTAAAAATTAATAATAAATAAAAAACAAATATAATATATAATAAAAAAATGAACAATAACCGTATAAATAGCTTAAACTCAACCCCAATAAGACACAAAACATAAATTCAAAGCTCAAAAAAGCCAAATTCGTAACTAATTTTTGAATAAAAGTTAAAATTAATATCGAATAAAGTAGGTTATTAATCCCAAAACTACAATATTTCTAATATTGAAGATAAATCACAATCTTCTAATTATTCGACAGCTAAAAAATAAAACTCAATTAAATAAATTTAAAACAATTACATGATAAATGAAAATAATTCTAATTTCAAAAATCTTAAATAAAATATATTTCCTCTAACTACAATAGGACTTTTATAAGTCAAAAAAAATCAAGATTCTAATAAATAATTTCACAAAAACCAAAAAACAAACTCAAATAATATAAATAATAAAAACAATTATAAATACTATAATGGCACTTTAATTGGACCTGCTCATGTTTTGACCTTAGCTAGGTAAAAAAAGCGCGATTTTAGTTAAAAATTAAGAACCTATATTTTCTTTTAATTATTTTTTTCAATATTTTTTAATTTTTTTATAAAAAAAGCGCAGTTAAAAACCAAGACCTAACTTCTTTAAAATTCATAATAAAAATCAATCAAGAAACAACCCAAACAAACAATAACATTAACAAAAATAAATTCATCTCAGCTTCCAAACACTCTTTATAATCACCTATAAAAAAACCAAAATCTCAGACATAAAAAGACCAAATTTTCTCAGCCTCTTCTAAAAAAACCCCTTAATCGAATTTAAAATTCAAATAAAATCCAAATCAAAATTAAAATTTAAATCAAAATAAAAATTAAAACCAAAATTTAAATTAAAATTAAAATTACATAGAACTTACTTCTCCCATAAAATATGTTTATTATAACAAACTATATAATATTTCTTCAAGTGAAAATCTGCATATAGAATTTGACTATGCAATTTTGGTCTTAGAAAAAATGATTTCCCTAAAAACGGGATATTTAGGCCTAGTTTCCAGTACAGTTGATTATGATTATTATTATTTAAAAAGCAGAAATTTAATCCAAAATAATAATTTTAACAATATTTTTCAAGCTGGTTATTATATTTCATAAAATTAATGTATTTAAAATCTATAATAATAAGAACAATAAGAACAGTAGTAAAATTAAAATTAGAGTCCTGTTAAAAAATCATAAAAAACAAACTTGATTTTTAACAAAGAATAAAATTAAATAGACGAAAATAATTGTAATTAGCTACCTGTATAAGAAAAATAAGTGGATAATAATTAAATAACCAATAAAAATTTATTCGAATTTTAAGATAAAAATTAAATAATACAAAATTTTATGTCAGAAATGGTATTAATTACAGATATAAATCCATAAACTATATAAGTACAAACATTTCAAAATAAAAACCTAGAAAAATAATAAGATTATTAAAAATGTTCGAAAATCGAAGAAGAAGCTGAATAATAGAGTGAAATTAATGCAAAATAAAATGATTAAATTTATCTTTTAGATGGATTTCCTATAATATAAAAACAAGAAAATCTGGGTTATTGTATAATTGGATTAGGGAAAAATATAAATTAAAAATAACATGAATAATAAATGAAAAAAAATCCTGAAACTTCCATAAATAAATAATATTAATTGTCTCTTTAATATTCAAAATATTTTTAATAAGTAACTTTAATAAACCTCCAAAAGTTTTTTCACATCTCACAATGGACCAAATAAATTAATATAATTAGATAAAATTTATCGTTATCTTGTAATATATAATATAAATATATAAATATAAATATATAGATAAATAAACAAATTTTATTTAATAAAAGTCGGAGAAAAATTAAAAATTTAGTATTATTTCCTGCAAAAATCTAAAGATGATTAAGAAGCTGAAATAAAAAAAAAAAGAGGAGTTTTATTCACTGTGCCATTTCAACCCCACATAAAAAAAATCAATAAAATAATCAAGTTCAGCAACAACATTTTCATAACTCTTTCTGAAGATAAAATTATAAAATTCTATGAAATATTAAACCACTTCAAATAATTAATAGAAAACCAATAATTAGAATAAATAAGTAAAAAATATTATATAATTTTTAAATTACATAAACCGATTTTTTCTATAGTTTTATTTTAAAAAATTTAAAAAATTATAAAATTTAGAATCGATAATTGAAGGAAACGTAGAAAATAACTTATCTTTAGATATTAAACTTCTCCAATCAAAACACCTTTACTATATTCCTTAAAATATAATAAAACTTATTATAGACAATAAAATTCACCTTTTTCTTATATGTGCAAATACTATATATTTAATAAACATAGATGAAATACTATAAACGCCGTAATAATTTTATTATCATTACAAATTTAAATACTTATATATAAAATTAATAAATTCAATTTATTTTTTATTTTTTATTTTTATTTGCTTACAAAGAAACTAAGAATCATAAGATATGTTAGCCGAAGTTTACAAAATAGAAAATTAAATAATAAATTCTTTTTAATTAAATCACTCAGAATTTTCTATAGTTACCGAAAATGTAAACTGATAATTTTTTCTATTATATATTATCTTAAATCTTATATAAAATAATAAAATAGGGACAAATGATATTACTATATTATGACTTAAAAGACCATATGCTTAACTAAATTTTATAAATAAATATCCAAAATTATCAAATAAATTCAGTAATAAAACTTTCCTAAGATATAATTGCAATTGGTGGACAGAACCAAACCCTTTAAATATATAATATACCTTAAAAAAAAATCTTAAAGGTAAATTATTCATAATATTTATTTATTAATGAATAAAGGCGAATATTACACATTTATATAAAAACATTATGTAAACCTTAAAAAAAATATTTAAGAGTTTTTTTGATTAATTTATTAATTCTTATATAATTTTATATGGAAATTTAATTTTTAAATAGAGTTGAAAATAGCCATATAAAATGAATAAATATAACATATAACTTATTTAATATTGATAATTTATTTTTGTTATTTATTAAATTAAACTAAATCTGTTTTAGGAAATAAATCTATATTATACCAAAAATATCTAAAAACAGTAAGAAGATCTTGAAAAACCCTAGATAAAGCCAGAAATTTATTAAATTGTTTTTAACACCTATTCAAATATGATAATTTTCACTTAAAATGATTACTCAATAAATTATTGGGATCTTTTATAAAATTAACTTAAGAAAAAAATTATTATGAAAAAATAAGTAACCTAAGTTCATCTAATTAATCAATTTTAACTTTTAATAGCCTAATAAGAAAAACTTTATATTTAATCATTAAAATCATACTAAATGATTTAAATTATTCCCCATTATATTTACCCCTTTTCTAAATACATAAAAATAAAAAATTATGAAGAAATTTTTAAAATCCCTAATCTGAATTACCACTTAAAAGAAGAAAAAGACGAAAATAAATCTGATATATTTGATAATTCCATTTCCAACCAAACTAAAATAACCTAAGAAAATCAAATCAAATAAAATTTCCATTAATCCCCTATAACATCTATTTAAGTCATCTCATACTCTACCTCCCTCATAAACTACAAAAATCACAAACTAATATCTCAAAAAACAACAACCCCCGAAAAACAAAAAGACTCTAACAAACTACAAACAACAAGCCAAATACCTAACAAAAGACACCGAATCTCCCAAAGTCTAAATGAAAACCAACTAAACCAAAAACTCCAAAACCAAACACAATAAGAATAATAATATCAATAAATCTAAAGTCCCCAAAAAAAAAACATCAAAAATAATATTAATAATAACAATAATAATTACAATTATAATAATAATAATTTTAATAACATAAATAATAATAATAATTAATATAATAACATAAATAATAATCATGAATAACTATAAGCTTTTCCTAACAACCAATACCTTCAAAAACTCGTAAATATAAACGAAGAAATAAAAGAAGAATTTTCCACTGGCCAACCCATTTTTATAACGGGAGATTAATAAGGAAAAATTCTTATTTGGAACCTTTAAAATTTAACTGAGCTTACTTTCTTGTTAGAATAAAATGATATAAAAATAAAATAGTAAGAACTCGAAAAACTTATACAAGAAGAGGAAAATTTCAAACTTGAATTTGAATACCATAACCTTAAAAAGTAGGAAAATACAAATAATTTTAATAGTAATTAGTATTCCCCCCAAAAAATTGTAGATAATTTAGATAATGTCTTTTTTGATCTTCAAAATTAATAAAATCCTTAGGATTTAAATTATCTAGTTTCTCAAGAATTCGCTAAAACTACTCAAAAATCTATTTAAAATCCTTTTTCTTTTTCAATTTAAAACCAATTCCTTACTAGTGAAAATTTAAATATAGAATAAAACTAAAATTAAACTGAAAATTAAATAAAAACTAAAAATGACTTCAATTTCAACACATAATAAGATTTAACTATTAAAAATAAAATAAATATAGAACCTAATAATCTTTTAAATAACAATTTTCCTTCTCCTGATTTTTCTTAAAAAAATGAAAGCAGAGAAAATATTTTAAATTTTAATTCAAATACAGAAAATAATCACTATAATATCAGTTAATCCCCTATAATAAACCAAAAAAATTAAAAATTTAATAGCCTTAATAAATTAAATTTCAATATAAATTAAATAAATAGTTAATAAAATAATTTTAACAATTTTAATTCAGTCAGAGATAATTTTAGCAATAATAATAATAGTAAAGACGATAAAAATAGCAGAAAAAATTCCATATTTACCTAAAAATAAATGGATCCAAATATAAATAATTTAAATCCCAAAGTTAATGATTAAACTAAAAATTAAAGTTAATAAAGTAATATTATAAATCATGATGATAATAATAATAAAAAAGAAATCCAAGATAATTCTTTTTAATTTAAAAGTAATTAAAATTCTCTTTCAAATTCATTTAGTCTTTTAAAATAACCTTAATATTAACGGCAATAATTTCAATTGGACCTTAATAAACCTTAAAACAAATAAATAAATTTAATTGATAATTTATCTCCTTTTTAAGATATAAATACCTGTCAAATTCTGTTTGAAAACGAAAATCTTCTATAAGAATCTTCTTAATTTCCCTAAAAATCTTAATAATTAGATTAAAGTTAAAGTTTTGATTAAATTTTAAGTTAAAATTAAAACTTAAATAATAATAATACTATTAACTAAATTAAAAATCAATAATAGGACAATTTCGAAAATTTATCATAAATTAAAACTGAAAGAACAGAAATTGATTAATCAAATGATATTTTCAATGAAAATGAAATTCAAACAGAACAATAATAAAGCCAAAACTAAGTCGAATAAAGCGAAAAATCCGGAAATATAAGTTTAATCGAAAAACAAGAAAAAATAAACTAAATTTCTTAGTTAAATTCAGTTTCTCATTCTAATTCTATTTTAAAAAACGAAAATTTAATTGAAAATTTTAACTACAAAACAAATGACCCATCTGAAAACGATAAAGATAAAAATTTATAATAAAATTATAAATTACAAATAAGTAAAACCCAAAACCCAATTCCAAATACAATTAATCGTTCTAATGAAAAATAAAAAAGCTTAGAACTTGACGATTTTGATAACTCTTTACATTAAGTTTCTCAATTCACAATTTACAAAGAAAATAAAAAAATTAGCCCCGAAAAAATTGAAAATCTTCACGATTCTAATAAAACAGAATAATTACAGAATACAAATTAAAAAGGGTAATAAGAAATTTAAAACCAAAATTTAAATTAAATAAATGATGAATTTCACAACGAAAATTAAGAAATTACAAATTTTCAAGAAAAATCAGAAAATTAATAAGATTAATAATAATAAATATAAAAATAATAAAGTTCTAATAATATAGAAGAAAATAAGAATTAAACATAAAGCTAAAATTATTTTGAATAGTAAGAAAATAAAGAATAAGTACTCAATAAAATTAATGAAAATAAAAATTAAATTAATCTAGAAGTAATATAAATATTGGAAACTAACTAAGAAAATCTTCCAACTACTACAAATGAACTAGAATCTTAAGAAAATGACAATTTTGAAAACTTTTTATTTGGTAACACTACTCCTCACAAAGTATAAAATCAATAATTTAATAATAACAAAATTTCTCCTGTCAATAACTTTAATGATTTAATATAGAAATTAAACCAAAATTAAGACCACAACCAATTTCAAAAAAAAAAATAAACATCATAATAAAATCAATAAGACACATAACAACAGTAAACACACCAAAATTAAATAATTAAAAATCTATAAGCACCAACAAATTATTCCTCCTTACAGTCTAATATTTCAAGTTGTTCAAACAAAATCTACCCAATAAAAAAACCTAAAACCCCAGAAAACGACCTAAATAACCAAACCCAACCCTAAGAAACCCTTAAAAATAATAACAACTAACAATAAAATCTCCACTCAGAAACATCCCAATAAAACTTATAAAACTTATAAAATTTATAAATAATAGCCCAACTAACCGAAAAAACCGAAACCCAACAGTCCCAACTCCATTCCCAAACTCAGCAAATAAAAAGCCTCTCCCAAGAAATTCAAAACCAGCAAAAAGCCTACCAGTAACTAATAAAGCAAAAAATAAACGACCAGTAAAACTCTCAAGCCCAATCCCAACACCAGCAAATCCAAGAAATAAAACAACTAAAAGAAAAACTCAAACAGTAAGAAACAGAAACCCAATAAAAACTAAAACAAAATTAAAAAGAAAAATAAACTGCCCTTGAAAACCTGCACGACCATTATGATAAAGAAATTGCTATTTAAAAAAATCTTCATCTTCAGGAAATTTAAGAGTAGCAAATCAAATTTGATAAAAAAATTTAAAAATAATAAGAAAATTTCTAATAATAATAAAAATAAATCGCTTTACAACATCAAGAAGAAATTTAAAATTTGGAAAAAAAATAAAAATAAACAATAGAACTTCTTTTACTAGAAACAGAAAAATAACTGCAAGAATAAGCCAAACTTATCCAAAAGTAAATGGAAAAAAAAATATAAGAAATTTAAAAAAATAACTAAAAAAAATTTAAATAAATCACACAATAAGAAAAAATTTACCAGTAAGAAATTTTAGAACTTAAAAAAAAAATTGAAGAAGAAAAAAATGTTAATGCAAATTTAAATCAAAAACTAGATTTTGAATCTTTAACCAATATTGAACTGGAAAAAAAATTGTAAGAACATTATAAATCTGAATAAATCTTACAAAATAACTTTAATAAACTTAAAATCAAATTCAATGTTTTCTCATAGGCTGTAAAAATTTCATAATTTTATGTTTAATTTTTTTATTCTATACTTTTTAAATTAAATTTTACTAAAATAAAATAAATAGGAAAATGAAGAATTATTAGACGAATTAACTCTAAAAGAAATCAGTAAAACAATGAAACAGTAATCAGACAAAATCCTAGAACTAAAAAATTAAATGCTAAAAGATAAAAATCATCTTATTTTTCAAAATAAGTTACTCATTAAAGAAAACGAACTACTTAAAAAACAAATAAATGCATAAAAATAATAATCTTAACCTAAAGTTGAAAGATCTTACTCATTCTAAGAAGATTTATAAAATAACTCAATTAATACTCAAAAAAATACTGCAAAAAAAAATAATTAACAACAAAACCAAGAAAATTCCTAAAATTAATTTTAAAATGAAAAAAAATAAGAAGAAATATAAAAAGAAGAAAAAATTAAAAATTTTCCTCAAAACTAGTAAAAAAGTAAATTTTACCAGTTTTTTTCAATGCATCCTTCAATAATAGATTCTCAAAAATAATTTTTCAATTCTTTAAAAAATAATTTAAACAGAAATATTTTCGATATTATACCTTAAAGCTAAAATTCCAGTTAACTTAATTAAAATTAATTCAATTTTAGTCAATTCAGCGCCGCTTAAATTCAATAATAATAATATAATTAACAAATTTCTTTAAATTAAAAATCTTTATAACAATAAAATTCTAATTTTAATAACTTTTTGACCCCTTAAAACAATTTAAATAATTTAAATAATAATAATAGTAATTTCAATAATAATTATGCAAACTAATAATAATAAATTTATAATCATGAAAGATCTTAATCGGTTCAATTACCTCTTAATTTTGAACAATAATAAGTTTAATATTAAAATCCATATTCAAAATAAACTTAAAATTATGAGTATAATTAATAAGAAAATTTAAATAATTAAACTCAGTAAATTTAATATATTAATAATCAATAAAACTCTATTTTAAACAATTCTTAAGAAAATTTAACAAATAATAACAATTTTTGCTAAGGAGAATATTAAAATTAATAATAATAAAAAATTAATGGTAATAACGATTAAATTTATTTAAATAAAGATAATGAATTTTACTTATAAAGTTAATAAATACCTAAAAATCAGAGATCATTTTCTGTTCTCACTCCAACAAATAACTATATAAATAATCAATAATATAATCAATAGTAGTAGTAATTATAATATATGTAAAACCAATTTAATTCAACCGAAAATTTATAATAAGCAGTATAAAATTAACAAAATTTATATTTCTAAAAGTCTAATAATACTTGCACCTGTCAAAACCATACAAATAATCCCCAAAAAAAAATTAAAAATAAATAACTTTATATTCTTTAATAACAATAGGCAGAAAGATTAAGTTAAAATAAATATAAACATAAACTTAAGAATTAGGAAGATCTGTGTCAGAAATGTAATTTACCAGAAAAGCCTGAAATAGATTTGAGAAATGTTCAACCTTGTCAAAGATTTTAATATAGATAGCAAGAATTTAGTCAAAAAAAATTACCAAAATCTATTTCTTTAAAAAAGACTCAAAATTTCAACCAAAATCAAATCGAAACCAACAAAAACCTAACTAAAAACAATCAAGAAAACATATATATTCAATTTTACCAGTCTAAAAAATAGTAATAACAATAAGAAGAAATAGAAAATAAAAAAAGTAATTAACAAAGGGACCAAAACCCCATAAAATAGCAAAAAACCCATTCTCTTCCTATAAACAATTTCCTCTAAAACGAACTCCTACCCCAAAAATATTTCCAAAATAATAATAATAAAACCTAAAACAATCAGCACCATCAACACAATAAAAATAACTAAATTAATATCAACTAATAATTTCCCCCTCAAAAAACCGAAAACAAAAACATTTTTACCTCCAATTTCCAACCCCTCTCTAACGACTTCCCCCAAACCCCGAAATCCCCCTTAAATAACTTATAACTACAATAAGAAAAAATAGAGCTGATAAACTCCTACCAAAAAGCTAGTAGCCAAAAACAGGAATCGCACCAAAAATTAGCCTAATAACTTTAAAAAAAACAAGAAGAGTTGAAAAATTTATAACAACTTTTCCAATACAAATCCGGAAAAAATATATTCTCTCTTAACACAAGCACATCCAATTCCTGTCAAAACTAACAATAATTATAATAACCAAAATTTGTCTAAAATAATAATAATAATTTTAATGATAATAATAAAAATTTTAAAAATAAAAATTTTAAAAATAATAATTTTAATGATTATAATAATTTTAATGATAATAATAAAAATTTTAATGATTATAATAATTTTAATGATAAAAATTGTATAAATAACAAAAAAAAACATAAAAAATATGTCGACTATCTAAAACCTGATTTACCTACCCTTAACTTCGAAAATACAGATAACGAAATACAATATATTTCAAATAGCACCAATTCTTATAATAATATTAATAATTTTTCTTATAATAATAATTCTTATGATAATAATAATAATTCTTAGTCTTAATCTTTGTAGTCTAGCTTTGGTCATTACACTTAATTACATAATTTAATCGATTAAACTGTGCCAAAAACTTCAAAAACCCAAAATACTAACACTAATTTTAATTAAAGTACTTTTTAAACTAATCAAAATATTAATTAAATATAAAATTAATAAAGCTCTAGAATTTAAAATAATTATAATAAAAATTTTTAAAAAAAATCTAAAAATTAAGAAAAAAATAATAAAATTTAAATAGAAGATAACGAATAATTTTCAAAATAAAGTTCTTCCAACAATAATTCGTAAAATTCGTAAAATTCTTAAAGTTATTATGATAATAATAATAATTTTAGATTTAATTTTGATGAAATTAATATTGATGTTCCTTCAATTATCATAGATAATAATAAAAAAAAAACCTATACAAATTCTAATAATTATAAAAATAATAATTCAAATTTAAATAACAATGATATTTTATCTTTTTTCAACGACTCCAATAATTAAAGCTATATTTAAAATAAAAATAAGTACAATTGAAAAATAATTCAAATTATAATTTTATTGTATTCTATTAAATCTAATTAATAATGTAAATTTATTTAATTTATAACTCAATTATCAGTAATAAACTATTTTCATATATTTTAGAAATCTATAAATAATAAATGTAATATAATATAATATTATTTTATTTAATATGATTGATTAATTTTCCAATTTTTTCTACATTTTTTACAGCTATACTATCAAAATTTAAACAAAAAAATACTATAATTTCCTTAAATTTCTGCAAAAAATAAATTAAATTTTAATTTCCCTAAAACAATCATATCAAAAAACAATAAAATTTACAATAAATATTAAAAAATAAAACATAAATGTCTTCAAATGTAATTATATACCCTTTAGGCGCCGGTTAAGATGTAGGAAGATCCTGTATAATAGTTAAAATTTTTGACAAAACAATTATGTTAGACACCGGTCTGCACATGGGTAAACAAGACAAATAAAAATATCCAGATTTCGAAAAATTGGTTCCTGAAAACGAAAAAGAAACCGTCAAATAACAACAAAAAGAAAAATAAAAAGATATTTATAATAAATATGTAGATTTAGTTCTTATTTCGCATTTTCATTTAGATCACTGTGGGGCGCTGCCTCATTTTACGGAAATTCATGGCTATTCTGGACCTATTTACATGACAACTCCAACAAAAGCCTTATTGCCCTATATGTTGGAAGATTGTAGAAAAGTTTTAAGCGAACAAAACAAAGATAAACATAAAAAATACCTAGATGAAAAAGAAAGTAACAAAAACTAATGCTAATAATTATTAAATTTTAATTAATTCTTCAAAAATTATTAAGCATAAAATATTTTATTATATAAATTAATTATATTTTAAGGGAAAAAACTTGAAAAACACAGAATGAATCAATTAAAGCCAGAAGAAGAGCGAAAAATAAACGAAAATTCAGAAGATGAAGATGAATAAGATATAAATTTGTTCGAAAAAGTTTTTGACCAAGAAGATGTTAAAAGATGCTTTAAAAAAACATCTACCATACAACTCCATGAAACAGTAGAAGTAGACGGAATAAAAATAAAAGTAAATAAATAAAGCTAATCCTAAGATATAAAATAAACAATAAAATACTTAAAATATATAATATAAAAAAAAAAATTGATAAAAAATTTACTATAAACATAAACGTTTAAGTAGTTTTAATTTAATAATAAAATAAACTAATATAAAAAATCATTAATATCCCATATTATATAATAAATCATTTATAAACATATATATTTCAATAATATCATAATATATGTATGATAAATTTATATAATAAATAATGATATCTTCTTATTATTTTACAATAATTTTAATATATACTAAATTTATATGATAAATAATTATATAATCATATAAATTATATATATATATTATTTTACAATTATTTAATTATATAATAATTTATTTTCACTTATATCAGGCTTATTACGCCGGCCACGTTCTAGGAGCCTGTATGTTTCTTATAGAATACAAATAAACTACTGTACTTTATACAGGCGACTATAATTCTAATGCTGATAGACATTTGGGGGCTGCTTATATAGATAAGGTATTTCCTGATGTTATGATAACAGAAACCACTTATGCAACTACTATAAGAGATTCTAAAAGAGAAAGAGTAATTAAAAAAATTATTTTATTATTTTAATTTTTTAATTAAATATTTAATTATTAATATTAATATTTAGATTTTTCTTTTTTATTTTCTTTTTAAATGTTTTAAATAAATATAAAAACACTTTAATTAGTTTATGTTCTTTTTTTTTTTTTTTTTTATTTTACATTAAATTAATTTTTAAACTTATATATAACTTTTATTTTGTTAAATTAATTTTTCATTTATAAAGGAAAGAAATTTCTTACAATAAGTATAAGAAACTATAGATAAAGGAGGAAAAGTACTTATTCCAGTTTTTGCTCTTGGAAGAGCTTAAGAACTCTGTATTTTGCTAGAAACTTACTGGAACAGAGTAAAAAATAGGGTACCTATCTATTTTTCAGCTGGGTTAATAGAAAAAGCCAATTTTTATTATAAATTATTCGTAAATTGGACAAATGAAAACATAAAAGCAAATTATTTAACAGAAAATATGTTCAATTTCAAAAATATCACATCTTTTGATAAGTCGCTTATGAGGGCAAATACCCCAATGGTTCTTTTTGCCACGCCTGGTAAAATTTGCATAAATTATAAATTATAATTTATTAATTATTTTATTTTTAATTTTTTATTTATATTTTTTAAAAAAATTTTAAATATTTTTTTAAAATTATAGGCATGCTCCATGGAGGAACCTCTGTTACAGTATTTAAAGAATGGTGTCACGAACCTAAAAATACTTTAATTATCCCAGGTTATTGTGTTCCAGGAACTCTAGGAAACAAACTTTTGTCTGTAAAATTTAATTTTTAATTTATTGATAAAATAATAAAAATTAATAAATATATTTTATTATTTTATTTTTATATAATATAAAATTAATATAGGGTAACAAAAATATAAACATGGATGGAAAAAAATTGGATATTTAAATGACTATAAAAAATATGAGTTTTTCGGCACATGCAGATGCCAAAGGAATTTTAGGACTTATAAGACATTGTGAACCCAAAAATGTGTAAAAATAATATATATATTGTAAATTTGTAATAATTTATTTTATTTATACAAATAAATTATATTATAATAATTTTATATAGAGTTTTTGTTCATGGAGAAAAAGGGAAAATGGAAATCCTAAAAAAAAATGTAGAATAATAATTCAACATCCCCGTTTTCATGCCAGCAAATTTCGAAACGGCCAAAATAAAAATAGAAAAAGGACCTCTAGAAGAATTATACACAAATTAGGAAGTACCTAAAGATCGTTTCATTTCAGGAACATTAACGAAAAAATTAAAACTAGATAAAATGAAAAAACACTCTGAAACGTAGCAAAAATTAAATATTCTTGATCAATTAGATATAAGTAATAATTAAAATAAAAATAAAATGGAAATAGAAGAAGAATAAAACTAAGATTAAAATGGGTACTTTAACGAAAAAAGTCATTTATATAACTATTACTACCATTTTGAGCCTAATGAAAACTTCTCTTAAGAACCATAATAAATAGAAACAGTTTAATTAGCCAAATTAAATTACATGATTCCTATTAAAAAAGATATTTTACTTTAAAATTTAAAAATTAATGATGATATCAACTGGAATGAAAATGTTGTAAATCACTTAAAATAAATTTATATAAGACTAATAAATAAACACTAAGAAACCAAAAATCAAGCAGAATAATACGAAAAACTCCCAAAATTACATATATTTGCTAATAAATACCTACTAGTTGAGGTCTAAGATAATATTATAGAAGAAACCAGCAAAATCCTGGACTTAAAACAAAAATAAGAACAAAATGAAATAATAAAAAAACAAATTAAAATAATATATGTAATAATTCAAAAATACATCCAAAAAAATCAATCAGAATAGTGAAAAAAATTGATAAAAAACATTCATATTTTTTATCCTTCTAATGAAATAAAATTAATTTACTTTGTGCTCTAAATTAAAAAAACAAAATTAATGACTTTATTTTATATTTTTGAATATTCAAAACGATATAAATTCAATTTACTTAACATTTTAATATAAATATTTCATGTTTATATATATATATTATATTAAAAAAAATAACATCATTCTGTCCTAATTCATTTCCCTCTAATAAATTCCTAAAACTCCTAGTAATTCTAACCTAAAAAAAAAAATTAAAAAATATTATCTAAAAATTTAAATAAAATTAAAATAAATAAACACAATTAATAAATATTTTCTAAATTTGATTATGTACAGCAAAAACTACGTAAAGTAAACAGCCCGAAGAGGCTCAGAAATACAGTAAAATAATTAGTACATAGCGAATATTTACGTTAAAAATCTCAGATTTCTCAAAGAAAATTTCTTAGATAAACCCGAAATAAATAACGATAAAGTTTATTATGATGTTTAAGATTCTATAGAATAATTGTTATATATTAATAAATTAATAGCACCCAACCTAAATGACTCCGTTTAAAGATTAAATTAACTCTAATTTTTTTTCTCAGAAATTCTTAAAAAATCTGTGGATCTTATTCTAGAAGCTTCAAGAGAACCATTTTATTTAAAATTTTTTGCACCTTTTTATTAACAAATTTAAAATATTGAATTCATATAATCTGACTTCACTTTCACCATTCCTTCATAAAAATTAGTAAAATAAAATTTTTACTTTAAAATCAAATATAAAAGTTGAATACATTTTTAAAAATATTCTATAAAAAGGATTACTATCTAGTAGGTGAAATCTTAACCCACCCTAAACCAGAAATAAAATACAACGGCCTAAAAGTAGAGATAAAGCAAAAAGTTTCCCCCGTTCCCAAGGGACAAACTCTGCTAAAAAATAGAGAAAAAATACCCAAAACCCCCCAAACAAGTAAAATATTACAAAATATATAAAAAAAAATATAAAAAATAAGTTTAAAATACATAAATATAAAAATACATAAAATTAAGAAAAAAGTAAAATAACAAAAATATAAATACAATACAGTTCATTTTACCTACCCAAATAACAAACCTCTAAATTCCAACAATAAAAATCCTAAAAAATAAAAAATATAAATATAAATATAAATATAAATATAAATATAAATTGAATATTCTTTTTTAATATTAAATAATTTAATATAGATAAGGCCAGAAAATGATTACCCAAAATTATTGAATAAAGTAAAACAATAAACAGGAAGAACTGTATTAAGAAAAATAAATCATCCTAAATATAAATAATCTAACTATTCCACTGCTGTAGAATATTTGAAAGATAAAGAAAATGGAGAATTCGTAATTAGATCAAGTTCATCAAATAAACATAAACACAAACATAATAAAGCAACCGACGAAATTCTTCTCTACCAAGACCAAAAGCCAATCTTCAAAACCCAACTCCTGCCCTTCCCTGTCCAAGACTACACAATAAACCAGTCCATTTTTCAAAACAAACAAAATACCTACTTCGAATTCCTAGCCCTTCCCAAAGCTCTCTCTCAAAAAACCCACTTAATTTTCTTTAAAATAGCCCCCTCTCTGCAAAACCTGACCCCTCTTCTTCTTCAACTCTATTTGCAGTCAAAAAACGCCCCAGTAAGAAAAATAACCACCCCAAATCTCGCCCTCTTTCTCTATAAAAATCATCTATAAGAACAATTTATTGTGTATACCCTGGAAACTGTGGCTGGAAACTTGTAATAACTTTTTAATAATGTAGAAAAAAATATCAATGAAGAAGATATCACACAACTTATTAGAGGACTTTTAGAAATTGTCTCGAAAATTCATGAACATTAAATTGCTATCAGAGACGTTAGACCCCCCAATTTCGTCTGGAGCGAAAATGATAAAATGTGGAAATTTAACGCTTTTAACTGTCCTTGCTCCTTTTCAAGTCTCAACGAAGAAAAACTAGAAGTAGTGGGAGCAGTTAATTTTATGAGTCCCTAGCTTTTTTCAGCTTTCTAGACCAACTAAATTTACGGTAAATACAACCCTGTCGCTGCAGATTATTTCGCATTAGGTAAAATAAAAGTTTTAATTATTAAATCCAAACAAAAAATTAACATAAAACCTCAAACTCAAAATAAATACCTAATTTTAATTTATTTAAACAACTCAAAGGCATAATCGCTTTACTAGCCCAAAAAGGCTTCCGAGAAATAACCCAAGAAATGGCATTTCAGCACTACAACCTTCTAAAGCAAACAAAACAAGGCCTTTCAACCCTAGACATAATAATTAAGCTATTTCTAAGAACCTCAGAGTAATTCAGACTCCACCACACCAGTCAAGAAATAATATCCTACATAAATTCCCACACATACCTTAACAAAAACCTAAATTTCTTCAAAAAAAACTACTACAACCCCGAATACCAGCCCAACCAGTACAGAACCTTCGAAAATCAGCTAAATTTAGCCAGAAATTTTTTACATTTATAAAGTTAATAAAAGTGTATAGAAAGCTACTTAGAGGCTCTTAAAAATGCACCTGACTCGAAATTGTCCCTTAAAAAAGCGAAAACCTGCTTCGAAATAGGCTATGCTTACTTTATTTTTGGACATAATCCGAATGCTCTTTAATATTATCAGTAGTCTGTTAATTTGTAAGTTTAATTAATTAATTAGATTGTTTTAATGTTTTTATATTTAATATTTATTTTAAAATATTTTTAAGTTTTATTTATATATTTATTATTTATTTTTTTATATTTATTATTTATTTTAAAATATTTTTAAGTTTAATTTATATATTTTTTAATTTATTTTATAATTTTTAAGTTTATTTTTATACTTATTATTTATTTTATAATTTTTAGGATTATTTCTACAATTATTCTAATAAAAATCAATTTATTAATATTTTATATATAAGTCGATTAAATTACTACAATTTATAGATTTCATTTTATTTTTTAATAAAATTAATTTTAATCTCTAGATACGAATAAATAAGTCTTTACCATTATAATATCCCCGCAGTTTTAGTTAATATAGGTATGTGTCTATATTAAGGTGGTTATTATAGCGATTCTCTACCTGTCTACAAAAGAGCTTTAAAAATCCTAGAAAGAATTGAAGTATAAATTTAATTTCATAATAATTTTAATTACAAATATTATATTATAAAAATAACAATATAAAAATTCTCATTAATAAATATTAATTCACCCTAAATCACAAATTCTAATAAAAAATTAAATAAATTTACACACAAATTTTTTATAAAGGGAAACTAAATTATATGTTCAAGAGTTTATGATAATCTGGGTAATAGTGAACTAGAACTAAAATTATACCCAGAAGCTGAAAAACACTATTTTAATGCTCTAGAATTAAAAACAAAATAATACGGCCCTAAAAGCATTTACGTAGCAGATACACTTATAAATATAGGCTTATTATATAAAAACCTTTAAAAATATGATAAATCTCATCATTATCTAAAAAAAGCCTATTCAATCCAAGTAAAAACAAACATATTTTTAAAATAAATATATAGAGATAATTTAATAAATAAAAATCATCTATTTTATCACAAAAATTCATTTTATTTTTTATTATTTATTTTATATTTAATAATCAAGGAAATAAATTTTGGTAGATAAAACATAAAGCTGGAAAATATTTTATCAATTTTTGGAGAAGTTTATATAAAATTAGGACAAATAAAAGAAGGAATAAATTGTCTTTGGAAAGTCTATTCTTTACATGAAAATTATGGTTTTGGCTCAATTTTAACCAAATAAACTCTTAGAGCCCTCAGTTATATATTAAAAATATTCGAATAAAATTTACTTTTTCATGAATGTGTAAAAGTTTGTAATTAATTTAAATATCATTATAATCTGCTTGAAGATAAAGAAAAAATATCTTACTGGGAAAATAAATAAAAATCATATCAAAACAAAATTAAATGATTGTATTAAAATACTAAATTAAAACAAAGTAAAAAATATTATTATATAAATTTTTATGATTAAATAAATTATTATATATATAGTAAACCCTAAAATTACATTAAATCTAATACTATATTAATATATAAATTTATATATATATAAATATTAAATATATTTACAAATTATTAAAAATCTACACCAATAACTTTAAAAAATTGAATAAATAATTAAAAAGAAACTTCTATTTTAAATTATATTATATTATATACATATAAATTCACTAAAATATAATCACACAAATTAAACAGCTTATAAATGAGTAGTAAACTCAACCATAGGTCTCAAAATATGATAAGATAAACTAAATTTCCAATAACCAACCTAAGCTTAATTCTTATATATATAAACTTTTCCATCCCCTGGCTCAAAACTAATTATATCTCCATCTACAAAAGTGGGCACAACTGCTATATTTTCCCAAATCCCCTTGTTATTTATTACTAATTGTCCATCTTCCCTAAAAAATAATACAAATATATATAAAATATTTTTCTTATAAATCCTTATAAATATTAAATAATATTAAGTATTGGATAAATAGTATTTTTTAACATATAAAAAAATCTAATATTTCATATCAACATTTTAATATTAGATATTTTTCTATCTCATATTAAATATTGATTTTTTTATGATTAAAAAATATATCATGATACCACAAATATTTATATCTTAAAATATGATAAAAATCTTAATAAAAATTTTCATAAAAACAAATAATTTTTTACTAGTACATCAAAGTCCCGTTTTACGAATATCCTGTAATTTTACCATTATTCAAAACTTTTTCATCAACTACCATTAAACCTACAATTATTTGTTTATTTTTTCTAGTAACAATCTTAAAATCGCATTTTTACATCAAAGGCACAGCTGAAATAGCCATCACTTTTTTACTCAAATTACAAATTGCTTTACTATTACAGTCACTAATAATATACTAAACTTTTCCTCCTTTTTCTTTCTGATCATTTTAAAACCAAAACTAAAATTTTTATCTTTTATTTTAATTCTAACTTTAATTATTTAAATTCTGTAATTAATTATTATCATTATAAGGATTTATCCAATTTTATCCACCCTAATTTATATTAACTGGTATTTAGCTTGTCTATTATTATTAAAATAACTATAATTGTTAAAAATTATTTTAATTAAGAGTATTTTTGCTTCCAGTTTCATCTTTCCCCAATTCTATTTAATTCTAACTCAAATTTAAACTTAAAACTGAACTATTTTTATTATTTTCTAATTTCTACGAACCTAAATTGCTTAATTATTGTTATAATTAAAATTAATTCTAACTCTACTTTTAATTTTAATTTTAAATATTTTCCCCAATATTGTTCTAACTTTGTAAATTAGATAAACTTAAATTACTTAAACTATTACTAATATTATTACTATCCTATTATAATTATTCTTATTGTTATTATTATTGTAGCCAAAACTATTACCTAAAATTTTACAAAGTTGAACTCGATTACTATTATTAAATTTGATTTTAATTGCCTTAACTCAAAAATTAACTTTATTATTATTACATTTATAATTTTTAAATTTAAATATATAAATTTTAAACTAAATCATTCATTTTTTATACTTATTATTCTAATTAAATTACACGAATTTCTAACCCTTTGTTTTTTTATTATTCATTAAATAAGTTTTTTTCTATTTCATTCATATTTTTCAAATAAATATTATTCTACATACTTTATTAGGTACCCAAAACCTCATTTTATAACTATTAATTAGTGAAATTTTATAACTACTATTTCTAATATTATATCTGCATCTATTACATATTATTCATTTCATCTAACTTTATATTAATATTAAATTTTTAAAATTTAGAAACTAAATAATATTTTTAAATAATAATATATATTATATTTAAATCATTAATATATACTTACAGGAAATTAAGTATTCTCTTAATTATAATTAGATTTGGACAAAAAAGATTCTTAATCTTCATTTTAAGTATTTGCTTCAGAATAAGAAAAATGTCTAGTATTATTATTTGGGTTACCTTTATTTCCCTTATTAAAATATAAAAAAAATAAGTTATATTATTAATTAAATCAAAATGTTGAAAATTATTTGATAAAATTTAAATATTTCTAAACTTTTTAAAATTTTAACATAAGTTTTAAATTTTTTACAGGAAGCAGCATTTATAATCCTGGCATAATAACTTACTGCTGTTAAAAAAATTAATTTTATCTATTATTTTCATTGCTAATCTAGGAATTACTGTTATTTTTATTATTATTAAAAGATGCAATTGTGGAGTCAGACTCCATTCTATATTTGGATAAATCATTTTAACTGTGTTACATTTTAAAGTATTCTGAAACTTTATAAAATTTAAAAAAATAAAATAAGAAAAGGCTAATATTTTTATTTATAATAATAAACATAAAAAATTTTCTTTATATTCTTAAACTATACAAATTAAATTTAATATATTCTTTTTTAAAATGTTTTATTGGTATAATAATTTAGTAAAAAAATCTCTTTTTCTCAATTTTATTATCATTAATACAATATAAATTTTAAATTTAATTAATTTTTTAGATAATATAAAAATTAGACATTTTAATTAAAATATCATAAAAACCCAGCCTTTTATATCACCCGAAATCCAATTAAAAATTATTAAAAAATATACATGTATTCTCGAATTATGATCATCTAAATTGTAATTTAACTTTAAAAAAAAACACAAAACTTAAACAATAACAATATAAATTTAATCTAAATTAAATTATTATACCAAATATCATTTTTTTAAATATTTTAAAATTTAACAAAAACTTATCAAATAATAATGATAATAATTCTTTTTATAAATAAATTATATAAATACCTTAAAAAAATACTAATATTTATAATTTGAATATATATTTAATTTTTATTACATAGTTTAAAATAATGCATCATTTATAAAACTTAAAAAAAATGTTATATTTATAAACATGTATTAATTTAAAAGCCATAATTTTCAAAAAAATATTAAAATAGCTGTATTACAAATATATTAACAAAAAATATAACAATTTTTATTATTTTTTATTTCAAAAAATATAAGATCTCAATTTATCTAAAAAATTAAAAAATATTCACAATATTAGATAGGTAATATACAATAAAAAGCGTTAAATTATATAGAATTTATAAATTATAACATAAATAATTATATAACATTTTTTACATTAACATTCTTTTAAATGCTGACTCATTTCCTGATAAAATCTATTTCCTAAATAAGTGCTAAAACCGCATCCTTACTAACAATTACTGCACTTAATTTTAATTTATTTTATTAAATCAGACCATTAATAATGTAAATATAATTCTCCAATATTCTCTTATTTTTCTTTTTAATTACTAAAATTCTTAAAATTTTTTTATAATTTGCAATTTTCTTCTCTTTAAAAACATATTTTTACTAAATTTTCCTCATTTATATTGATCTCAACATATTATTGCTATTGTTATTGGGTTTCTATTTTATCGTTTTAATTCCATAAAACTATATCCAATTTCTGCTATAAAAAATCCAAATCTCTCTCAAAAATCTTTTACTAAATTTCACTAATAATTAATTAACTATATTTCTATAACTAATTCTTTTAACTCAATATTTTACAACATTGAAAACAGTAATTAAAACTTCTAACAACTTAATTTTTTTAATTAAAATTTATATTCTAATTCTAGTTTTTACTTTAATTATTTTAATCTAAGTTATGAAATTCCTTTGAATTATCTAATTTTATATAATTTTCATTTGAATCACCAGATAATTAATTTTCATTTTTATTTTCAAAATTTTAAGCATTTTCCTCATTTTCCTTTATTTCCACTATGATATTTTAACAATCATTATTTATATTTTATTAACAAAAACCATTTTTTGAGGAATCTTAATTTTGATCATTATTTGGTGTATTCAAATTCACCTGTCCTATTTTTAATTCACATTACTAACATTTAATTTAATTCCAAACAAAATTTAATAATTATTATTAAAGAATCACTAATTTCTCTCTATCATTTATTTTGTTCAACTCCAAATTTATTTCAGAATCACACTCAAAATCAATAAAAACTTATTAAAAATCAATACTCTTATACAAAAATTCCTTTATAATAATATTAATATATATATATAAATTTAAAATTTTTAAATAAAAGTAAATATAACAAAAACCTATATTTCAAAATATGTCTATATTAACTATTAATCGAAAATTTCTTATTTATATAATAACCACTAATTCTAAAAAAATTAAAACAATAAAATTATTACATAATTCTTGTTAATTTATTAAAAATTTATAATTTGTTATTATTTAGGTAGTTTTAAGCTTTTCTTCTTTCTATTATTTCTTTATTCATTAATATTTATTAATTCACTCATTTTTTATTATAATTCTAAAATTTTGAAAATAACTTAATTTAATAAATTGAAAATAAATCAAATTAAAATTCTTACTTTAAAAAATTTAGTAGTTACCTTTTTTCTATATATTTATATTTTATTTTTTTCTTTTGTTTTTGTTTTTATTTATTTTTTATTATAAAATTATGGTATAAAAAATTGGATAAATAAACCTATTTATATAATATATTTTAATTTACATTTTGAAACAATTTAATTTATAAACTTTTCCATTAAATCTTATCAGAAATAACTAATATTTTTATTAAATTATAATTAATTAAAAATATAAACATTTTATCATAAATTAAAACTTCTAATTTTAATTAAATGACTGGATAATTACTTAATAACTTTTTATTAATAGATAATTACAAAATACTTATATGGTAATTAATTATTCCCACCAATAATTAAAAAATATCACAATTTATATTTAATTCTTTAATAAAATTTCAATTAATGAACTATTAAATAAGCAGAAACCTATAATAATATTTATGAATTAAATGTTTATAATACTTTTAAAACAAAATGTACCTAAGCCTACCAAAAAATGAAAAACCAAAAGAATACTATATAATATAACAAATTTAATATATAAATAAACTATCCAAAAATTTGATTTAGAAAATATATTTATTAAACAATAATTATAAATTACTTAAAGATAAATGGTCAGTTTAATTAGTAACCCATTTTTTTTACAAATTACATATTTAATTTAATTTAATTATTTCATCAAGTTATTTATAAATAAATTTTCAATTATTAAATTCAATAATAAATTAATTCGGCTGGAATAAAATATCTTTTTAATTATATTGATTTAATAATATACTGTGCAGATTTTCAAAGAAATATCTATCAAATTGAATCAATTATTTTTACTAGTTCAATTATAACATTTTTAAAATTTAAAAAAATACTAACAAAATATTTATAAATGCCTATAGATTATTTTAAAACTAAAAAGAATATAAAAGTAAGTTACTTCCTTTTTATAATTATATAATAATTAATTTTTATATTTTACATGTAATGCAAATCTATGATATTATATTTTTTAAAAAATTAAATAAAATAAGAAAAAAAAGATGATTTTTGAATAAATTTGTAGTTATATTATTTAAAATTAAATTCAAATCTCTTTAATTTTTATTTATTATACAATATTTTCGAGATCAATTAAATATCCCTTAGATACAATTCAAAAAAAAATAATAAAACACAAAAATTTATATATATCATGCAATAATCCCGGTAATTAAACCATTAATTTTCAATAATCAATAATATATTTAAATATAGTAAAAATACATAAATAAAAAAAATAAAAAAACAATAATTAATAAAATAAAAATAATCAAAATTAAAACCAAATAGCCTTTTCTCCCCTACAAGGTATAAACATTTATAAATCAATATTCTGATTTATTTATAAATGAATGTGCTTTAAATTTTTTTAATTTATAACAAAAATTTATAAATAATTAATAAAAGCACAAAAATCAATTATTTTTCCATTTATCTCGACCACCATTTCTATATCATATTAATGGATGGAAGTATTAAATGGACAAATTTTAAATATCTTAAAATTATTTAAATATATACTTAATATTTTTTTTAATGAATTTAAAATTAATAATATTTTTAATTAGAAAAAAGGAAAAAAGAAAGGCTAAATAGCTACCTTGCTAGTCTTATATACTAAATAGTTTTCTAAATAAAGATAAAGTAATTTTTTATAATTTTATTTGAAAATAAAGTGTGTACTTAAAAGTAAATAAGTAAAAAAGTATAAAAATACCGTAATTACTTATTGACCAGTATCATGCACAAATATTAAAGTATAAGTATTTATCTTGACCATTTTTTTACATTATTAAATTAGTGGCAAGCAGTAAATATACATAAAACAAAAATTAAATATCTTTTGTTTTTATATCAAGTTATTAATTTTAATATATAAAATATAGGTAAAAATAAGTAAAATAAATTTTTGAAAATGCTTTAAAATTTGTAATAGTTGTTAAAAAATAATATATATCTACACAACAATCAACTATAAAATTTAATGTTAAAAAAAAATTCTAAGTCTAAATGATTTTATTAAATAAACTTGTATATAGGAATTATTCAATTTATATGTATATATTACTAAAAAAAATATATGATTTAATTATATATATATAATAAATACTAAAAATAAACTATTATATCATTATTTTAATCAATAAAAAACTCTAAAATTTTATAATTATATATAAAACTTAAGAAAAATATAGTAATAATAAATTTTAAATTTCATTTAAAAATGTTAAAAAAATCAAAAAAACGTTAGATCCAATTTTTTTTACTCTTCTTCTTTTAGTTATTTTAATTATTCTATTTCTAAAATCCATTGCCATTATATTGCTCTTATTATTACTATAAACCATATTCATTATAATATTTATCACATTCCTATTACTATAATTACTATTATAATTTTTAATCATCTTATAATTATTATTGGTTTAACAATTAATGGTAATTTTCCTATTAGCCCTAAAATTAATTATAAACAATTCTAGAAGATTATTATTAATATTTTTAATTAGGCTAACTTACCATTCCTTGTTAATATAATTATTAACCTTAAATATTGTACTATATATTATTATTTGTATTTTTATAATTAGAACTTATATGAGTTTGATATACCTAGTTATTTGGTTGGTTTTAATTTTTTATTTATTATCCCTAAACTTATTAATATTGGATAACTTAATTTTGTTAAGAATTTTAAGGTTATCTTATAACCACTCTTTTCTATTATTATACAAATTATTATTATTAACCACATGTAGATGTCTTTTATTAATAAATTTTAATATTTTATGGTTAACTGGATTATTGATTTTAATATTAAATACCAGATTAGCTTTTTATTAGACTCTGTGAATTTTATTACAGCTGTCCCATTTTTTATTAGTTATTTTTATTTATAGGTTTTTTTTAGCTATTAAAATTGTTCTAATCTATTTAATTTGTATTCTCTACAATCTATTATTGGGTCCTATTTTAAACCTATTAATTATTCCTATCATTTCTTACATTTTAAGTATTTTTTTTTCCATTTTAAAACTAGCAATGTATTTATCTTGATATTTATTCCTATTAAATATTAAAATTTTCCTCTTCTTCTATCTTATCTTAGCTATCCTATATTTTAGCCTCTTTATCCAAATCCTAATCTTAATTTACACTAAATTTACCTTATATATCCAACTTCTATTTTTCAAATTCTCTTTGAATCATTTACTTTTCCGATTCCAATTATTACTAATTTTACATATGTTCCTTCTTTTAATTATCATATTATTGCTTCATATCTTTTATTTTTTTTTTCATACCATTAATTTCACTTTCGTTAATGTCACCAATAATTTCTTAAATATTATTTTATATAGATTAAACCAAAAAATTTAAGGATTTATTAAATATATCATTAAGCAAAGCTGGAATTTTAAGCAAAACTTAGGGCCTCTTTGTCACTACTTACTCATATCTTCTTTATAAATTTTCCATTTATAGCTGATATTTTTCAATTTACTCACATTTTTAGCCCTATTTTTCCATTTCATACTGTTTCTAGGCTTATTATAGGATTTCTTAACACCCCTAAAACGATTTACATATATTTTAATGGATCAAATTTCTCTACTCAACATCTCTAAAAACAGGCATAAACCCTTATTTTCCTTCCTCTTTTAAAACCCATTTTCCATGCTTTTTATTATCCTATATTAATTTAGCTATTTATTATAATTCAGTGTCCATTTAGTTCTTATCTCTCTGTATTTTATAGGCATAAAAGTTCTCAAAATTGATCATTTTATCAACAATCCTTTCCACTCTTTTATACTCTTCACTTTAATAATACTCTTAAAACTTTTCATCTTCAGTCCTCTCAATTCTCCCCTCAATAAAAATCTATTCCACCAACAATTTCTTAAACTAACTCACCAAATTCTAAAACTTCTATTCCTAACTTTCTTCCTCAATTTCATCTCCACTCTCTTCCCCTCCAAAATCAAAATCAAACTCATCATCTTATACTTCTTAATTTTTACCTCCTCCTTTCTTTTCTTCCTCCTACCTACTAAAATCCGTAAAAACAACATTCAACCTCGGCCCAACCCCAACCCCAACCCCAGCCTCAACCCCAATCCCAACCCCAACCTCTTCATATCCATAACAAAAACTCTACAACACATTCACAAAATACTACACAAAACTCTTCTAAATCCTAAGCCCTTAATTCAACATAACACAACATACAATTCCACTCAGTCCACTCTCATCAATAATGTCACTTTCTATAAGAAAATCGTTTAATTTCATACTTATTTCGCTGTCTTTCAAATTAGGGTCTCCGTAACCGGGCTGGTCTATACAATGAAAATCTCCTATTTTTTATAAACTTACATCTTAAGTCACAGATTTGTTACTTGCTTTGCTTTTAAAAGGCCGATTTTTTTTAAAGTCGAATTCTAAATTATCTTACCGACTTTTTGCCAAAAAACAACAGTTACCGAAAGTACTTTTACCGGCTCCTGTTATCCCTGTCATCAATATTACAGTTTCTTGGTCTTTTTCCCTTTTTTTTTAAATAAAATTGAAATTTTTATTTATTTTTATAAGATTTATTTATTTATTTTAATATTTAAAAGAGTTTTAGGCATTTAAAAAAAAAAAAAAAATTATTTTATTATTTTTACTTTTCGACTTTTTCGAATTTACAGACTTGACTACTTTCTTCTATTTTTTAAAGACATTAGAGAAAAGTCTTTTCCAAAGCCTGTGTGTCATTTTATAAAGCCATTGTCTCTATATTTTAATAAAACTATTCTATTTCCATTTTATATTTTTTATTTTTGTTTTATATTTTAATTTTTGTTTTTTTATTTATGTTTTATTCGATGCATTTTTTTTATTTAAAAGTCAGAAACATTATAAAAGAAAAAAATTCCATTAAATTCTGATAGAATTATTACTATTATATTAATTTATTTAGTATTAAATAATTTGAAATGTACATTTCTTAAAAAAATCACAAATTAGCATATAAATTAATAGTAAAAAAACAGTTTAAATATTCATAAATAAATAATAGAAAAAACTTAAAAATATGAATGATTTTTTTTTATATATAAGAAAGATATTTCCATTCTATTTTTTATTTAAAAAGATAAAAATTAAAATTTTCTAATATAATGAAGATTTTAATAGGAAGTAAGTCGTATTAATAAATATAAAGATAATTTAAATAGTAAGTTATTTTAAACCAATATTCAATTTTAAAATAAATAAAAAAAATTATTTAAAATTTACAATATTATTTAATTTTACCAATCTATAAATATTATATTATATATTGATTTTATTATTTTATTATAATAAATTAATAAAATTCAAAAACAATATATCAATATTATATTTTAAAAAAAAAATTGTATATTATAAACTTATGTCAAAATAAGACTTAAAACAAAATAAACTAGTGATTCTTCAAACTAATTCTTTCTAAAGCTTTTATTTTTAGTATTATGATTATAAAATAATTAATTAATACAAAAAAAAATCAAAGTCTTAAATAAAAAATAAAATAAAAATTATAAGAACAAAATATGGAAGAGCCAAACAACAACAACGAAAACCTTGAAGAACAAATGAACTGTAAAAAAGAAGAACATTTCAATTAATAATTTCTTTTTTTTAAATTTTCTGAAAAAATTGATGATATATTATAGTGTATGAGCTGTATATAAGAAGATCCCTAAGTGGATAAAAAAATAATAATCGATTAAATTTTAAAATTCCCAATCTACAAAATTAAGAACTTTCCTCCCTAAAAAAACCAAAAAGATAGTGCAGAAATAAGAAGGATTTTGGAAAATTTTACCAAGGAAAAAATTGAACAATTTAAAAACTAAGTAAAAGATTAAATTGTTGAATATTATAAAAAAATAAATAATGATTTAAATTTAGCATTGCAATAATCCCAAAAAGATGTTATTTAGCAATTTGATAATATTTTAGAATTCACAGATATTTCTTAATATTATAAGATAGAAAGCTTAAAAAACGCTTTAAAATGGTTTTAAAATAAAAAAATTAATTTAATAATTATTTGTATATTAATTAATTATGAAGAAAGAATTTGAGTGCGAACAAAAATGTAAAACTGTGCTAAATTTGGAATTAAAATAAAAAGAAATTCTAAACCAAATAGAAAATCTAAAAGAATAATTAAACAAAAAAGTTGATATTTTTTAAGAAAAAATATAAATAAAAACAGATTCAGTAAAAAATATCCAAAACCAAGAAAAAAATAATAATTCTAAGAACCATTAATCACAAGAAATGAATAATTAACAATAAATATAATTCTACAATTATGAATAGAATGCAGAAATTGAAATCAAAAATAACACCAGAAGAATAGAAATAGATAACAAAACAATAAAAAAGGTATAAAAAGTGATCAGCGAAAATTTAGACAAAAATAAAACATACCATTTTAAAATGAAAATCAATTTTCATGAACAGTATAATTAGAATATAGTTTTCTACCTGATAGGATCAAATGATAAAAATACAAATTGGTTGAGTTAAAATTATATATATATAAATACTTCAAAAGGTGCATGTGGTGCTGCCTGTGGAGTACATAAAATTGTAGTGGGGTAAAGATTTGCTGATTTTTGGGAGGATGATAAGACTATTTTGAATTTAGTTTTTAATTATAAAGAAATATCGTTTGAAATATACGACGATTAAAAAAAAGGATATATTAAAAATGTAATTGATTAAAATAAAATTAAAGGAGAATAAGTAGTTTTAGGGATAAGATTTTGGTAAAATCATTGTAATAAGATTGATTTAAGTATTATAGATGTTAGGGCTCATTGAGGAAGTAATTTAATATATTTTATGATTTTTAATTTATAATTATTTTCTAAAATTTATTATAGGAACTAGAAGAAAATTATGTCGTTTAATCTAAAAGCTTTATTTACCTTATAAAAGTTAATTATAGCCTTTTTTTTGGGAAAAGACGATTTTGAAATAAATATTATTAAAATATTATAAAATATACTATTAAGTTGTATAAAATTTTTAAAAAATATATAAATTCAATAATAAAAACTATATACATAACAGTTAATCGTGACATTGTGTAATTTTTACTTATTCATCAAATTTGCAATTTCATATTTCCTTAAATATTATTATATTTTGCATTTTTTATAAGACATTATTTTTTATTCAATATATTAATTTTTTAATTTATAGAACTATTGTTTGGACCCATAGGTCATAAGTCCTTTATTTTTTCCCATTAGTTCAAAAATATATTTATTAATTAAAGGCCAATAAATCAACTTTATTTAATGAAAAACATGATATAAACATAAGGACCTATTTTATTTAGCTCAAACGTCAAAAAACCTATTTTTTTAAGGCTTAAAACATTTTACGAATACTATATATTTTTTCCTATGAACATATTATTAAGCATAAAATCCATTTTTGAGACCCTTATTTTTAGGTTCATATTCGTTTTACTTGTAAATATATATTAAATCAAACCATTAAAACTATTAACTAAACATAAATTTATTTCAAAAAAATAAAAAATTTTTATAACTATATCTGTTTTTGGAACCCGTTTTTTTTCACTTATTATATCCCTAGCTATAAATTATGGATTTTAAAGTAGCATAAAAAATATTTATAGTCCATTCATATTTTTTTATAATCATACAATTAACTAGTTATAAGGTTTTTAAGGGCCTATAGCCTTTTCTTAAGATATTTATTTTTACAAACTTAATTCTTATAAAATATAAAAAATTTAAGATAAAATATATAAATAAAACTATATAAATAAAATTCATCAAAAATATGATATGAATGAACTTAAAAAAACAGTTTTGGGTTAAATAAAAGCCCAAATACAAATATTTTATATGATTATATAAATAAAAAAATGGTTCCAAAACCGCTATTTCGACTTGAAAAATTATTTTTATATTTTATTATATGTTTATAAATAAATACAAAAGTGGGACCAAACAAAATGGTTTTTATGCTTTAATATGTGTTTATAATTTAAAAAAAATAAGCCCAAACAAACGTAATAAAATAAAAAAAAATAATAGGCCTAAAAAAGGGTTTTTATAGCTTTATATGTGTTTGTATAACTTTGTAAGTAAAAAAATAAATGGGCCCGAAAAAATTTTATGTTTTAATTTTTTATAAAGATGAACCCATAAAAATAATTTTTTAAAAAATGAGCTCAAAAAAACTGAATTTAAAAAATTACTGACCCACCTGGGTACAAAATAAAAAATTTCTTGTCTAACTTTATTACTATGATAATATTAATTAATACTTTTAAAATTAAATAGTTTTTAAACAAAAGAAATTTAAAATTATAAATTATAAATGATAAATTTATTTTTTAGTTATAATTATTTTTTTTTAGTTCAAAAATTTTATTTATAATAATTAATTAGTCTTTGTTGTTTCTGTAATAAAGTTGTTGTTTTATACTTCAAAAATATTTATTGTAAGTTTTATTCAAGTTCTTTATCAAATAATTTTTCATTTATATAATATTTTGAATAAAAATTTATAATTTTAACGGGTTTGTTTATGATAGAAGGGTTTGAGAGACCAAAATTTGTAGAAAATATTATCTAATTGGAAAAATCTGAATCTTTTAACCCAAATTAAGCGTATTAATATTTATAACTATAATTTAAAATGAAAGAATATTTCCCTTTTTTTATTATTATAAAAAATATTATAAATAGGCTGTTAGAAATTAATGAAGATTAAAAAAATGTAAATGTTAAAATTTATTTTCACCAAGATTGTATAAATAAAGAACACGTTATTTTTTGTATAACTGCGAAAATATTTACTAAATTGAATTAACTAATGTCTATATTTAAACCATATAATTTTTATTTCATTTGAAATTATAAAATAGCAATCTTATACTTATAAGCGAATATACATGAAAGAAATAGGTCGATCTTATAAATATTTTTTAAATTTATATCTCCCCATTTAAATTTTCAATTAATACATGAAACTATGCACCTCAAAAATGTATAGAGCTTTATTAAACCTTACTTTCTATTTAAAAATATTAAATTGTTTTAAAATAATAATCAACGCAAAATTTGTAACCTCTGAAAAATATCAGCCACTTTTTAATTATTATATAACATAATATTTATTATTAAATGAATTTTTTATATATAATTTCTAATTTTTTTTTCTTTATTTTAAAAATTTAATTTGATATTCCCAGAATTTTAAATTTCGATAATATTTTTTATAAGTAAATTGAGAGTAAGGAATCCAAAAATAATATAATTATTCTAAAATTATTTTTTCTAATTTTTTTTCAATAAATTCGTAGTAAAACAAACTTTGCTATCTCAAAATTCGTAAATGAAAAATAATTAATTAATTCTAAAAAAAATTAAGGGCATTAAATAAAAATTATAGGAAAAAAAAATGGAAGAACTAAAAAACAACAACGAAAACCTTGAAGAACAAATGAACTGTAAAAAAGAAGAACATTTTAATTAATAATTTCTTTTTTTTAAATTTTCTGAAAAAATTGATGATATATTATAGTGTATGAGCTGTATATAAGAAGATCCCTAAGTGGATAAAAAAATAATAATCGATTAAATTTTAAAATTCCCAATCTACAAAATTAAGAACTTTCCTCCCTAAAAAAACCAAAAAGATAGTGCAGAAATAAGAAGGATTTTGGAAAATTTTACCAAGGAAAAAATTGAACAATTTAAAAACTAAGTAAAAGATTAAATTGTTGAATATTATAAAAAAATAAATAATGATTTAAATTTAGCATTGCAATAATCCCAAAAAGATGTTATTTAGCAATTTGATAATATTTTAGAATTCACAGATATTTCTTAATATTATAAGATAGAAAGCTTAAAAAACGCTTTAAAATGGTTTTAAAATAAAAAAATTAATTTAATAATTATTTGTATATTAATTAATTATGAAGAAAGAATTTGAGTGCGAACAAAAATGTAAAACTGTGCTAAATTTGGAATTAAAATAAAAAGAAATTCTAAACCAAATAGAAAATCTAAAAGAATAATTAAACAAAAAAGTTGATATTTTTTAAGAAAAAATAACAATAAACCCAGAATTAATAAAAAATTTTCAAAACCAAGAAATAAATAATAATTCTACGATCCTTTAATAACAAGAAATAAATAATTAACAATAAGTATAATTCTACAATTATGAATAAGATGCCGAAATTGAAATAAAAAATAATAGCAAAAGAATAGAAATAGATAACAAAACAATAAAATCAGGAAAGATAGTATACAGTGAAAATTTAGACAAAAATAAAACGTACCATTTTAAAATGAAAATAAACTTCCACCAACAAAATAAATAAAATCTAGTTTTCTACCTGATAGGATCAGATGATAAAAATACAAATTGGTTGAGTTAAAATTATATATATATAAATACTTCAAAAGGTGAATGTGGTGCTTGTAATGGACTAAACGAAATTGTAGTGGGGTAAAGATTTGCTGATTTTTGGGAGGATGATAAGACTATTTTAAATTTAGTTTTTAATTATTAAGAAAAATCGTTTGAAATATACGACGATTAAAAAAAAGGATATGTTACAAATGTAATCGATTAAAATAAAATTAAAGGATAATAAGTAAATTTAGGTATGAGATTTTTTCAGGCTCATTAAGATAAAATAGATTTAAGTATTCTAGATATTAGGGCTCATTAAAGTATATATTTATCTATTTTATAATTTTTAATTCATATTTTTTTTTATTATTTATTAGAGGAACAAAGAGAGAATATTGTTGTTTAACTTAAAAGCGTTAGATACAATAAAAATAGACGTAATTAAAGGAATAAACGGCCATTTTGAAATTATTTTATTTATCTTGTTTAGAATTTTAATATAATTATATAATTCAATAATAAAAATAATACTCGTAAATCTTAAATGTATCAATGTGTAAAAATTTGCTACTTTTAATTCTTCTCTAATTATTTTATTTTGTATTTTTCTAATAAAATTATTTTTAATTAAATTTATAAACTATTCGCCTTACAACTAGAATTATATTAATTAATAATTTTAATTAAATTATTTTTAATAAGCAAAATTATTAAACCATATCGAAATTATAAGTTATAAATTTACTTTATAATTATCAGTATTTTCATTTATAGTTCAAAAACTTTACTTTTAATAAATACTAAATTTTTGTAATTTATGTAGTCAAATGTTTTTTATACTTTAAATTTTATTTATTTGTAAGTTTTACTCATGATCTTTATAATATATTTTTATTTATGTTTATATGCAAATAAATATATATTATCTTAAACTTATTATATTTAAAAACTAAGAAATTATAATTTTAAGCATATAAAAATATTGCTTATTTAAAAATCTTTATATTTTGTACCAATAAAATCAATATTACTTTTTTCAAATTTGTATTAACTTTTTTAATTATTAATTTAAATTAACTTATATCACAATTATAATTTTCAAATATACTAATATCTATACCATAGTTAATATTAATATTAATTGTAATTAATTATTAATAATATTAAGTTCAAATTTGATTTATAAATATTATCAAAATACACCAAAATCCCTTTTAATTAATAATTAATTAACAAAAAAATATTAGTAATTTGTTTATCAAGCAAAATAAAATTAAGTTTTGTTAAGATTTTTAATTATATCATAATTTTTTATATAATTATAATTTTTTATTTTTCTAATGATCATTAATTTAAAAAGTGAGCACAAATTTGAAAATAGTTATATGAATTTAAATATTTAATTACAAATAAATAGTTCTATTTTTTAAAATTTAACTGGAAAGTTATATACATTATTTATGTTAAATTTTAGTATAATTATAAATTTAATTAATGCATACTATTATAAACATACCACTATACTAATTATCCAATTTGATATATTTTACATTTTTTCTAATAATAATAATTAAATGATAATATAGCAATGAATTAATACAAAAACAATAATAATAATATAAAATTAAAAAAAATAAAATGAATGTACAAGAAATAGATAATAAGGGCCTAGAAAACCCAATGATCTGTTAAAAAAATGAACATTATCATCAATAATATGTTTATTTTAAATTCTCTGAAAATATTGATGAAATATTATAGTGTATCACTTGCAATTAGGATGATAATCAAATGAATAAAAAAATTATTATTGATTAAATCTTAAAATTTCCTGTTCCAAAAATAAAAAATTTTCCTCCATTAAAAGAAAAATATAATTAAAAGTAAATAAAAGAATTAATGGTAAACTTTAGCAAAGAAAGTATTGAAAAAATTAAAGAATAAATAAAAATTGAAATTGATGATTATTATTATAAGATTGAATAAGATTTAATTTAGTTTTTGTTAACTTCTAAAAAAGATGTTATTTAATAATTTAATGAAATTTTAGAATACCCAGATATTTCAAGGTTTTATGATACAAATAATTTAATAGATACAATAAAAAGCTTTTAGAATAAAGAAATCAGCCTAGAAGAGCTTTTTAATAAATAACTACAAATGAAAAAATATTTTGAGTCTGAGCAAAAATGTGAAATTTTATTAAATTTAGAAGAAAAACAATAAGAAATTTAATTATAAATAAATAATCTAAAAGAATAACTGACCCAAAAAACCGATATCTTCAAACAAAAAATAATAATAAACACTGAAAAAATAAAAGCCATCCAAAACCAAATAATCGACCGAACCAACTAACAACCATAAATATAATAATAATTAGATTAATATTAAATGTAATAATAATAAAATTAACAAAAAATACAATTCTGCAAATCCAACTACTTTTTAAACCCAAAAAACGAAATAGAAATTACAAACAACAACAAAAACAATAAAAATATACATATACATATAAACAGCTCTCAAACTAAAATAAAAAAATTAGTACACACCCAAAATTTAGACTACACAAAAACTTATCATATAAAATTAAAAATAAATTTTCACTAATAAGATAATTAATCCATAGTTTTTTACCTTTTAAACCCGAAAAATCAAGACGGCAAATGGACAGGCCAAAATTTAATATATGTTAATAATAACAGCAAAAAATGCGGCGCTTTAAATGGAATAAGTAAAATTATTTTGGGCTAAAATTTTTCTGAATTTTGGAAAGATGATGAAACTATTTTAAATGTAGTTTTTAACTGCTAAAAACAACTGTTCCAAATTTATGATGATCAAAAAAAAGGATTTGTTCAAAATTTTATTAACTAAGATCTTATTAACTAAGATGTTCTTTTTGATAAAGAAGATTTTATTTTTAGTATCAAATTTATCCAATATTCAAGCAGTGATATTGATTTAAATATCTTAGATGTTTAAGTTAGCTGAGGTATGTAATTTTTTTTTATTAAATTTATTATTTTGGTAATTAATACTAATTTTAATATTTAAGAATATAACTTTCAAAGTTAGCAGAAACCAACCAAGTACTAAAACTTTAATCTTCTAATTAATTGAATTAAAAATTTAATTTAATGAACATAATTTTTAATTATAGGAATTAATCTTATTTATTTTGATTTTTAATTAAATATAACTATTCGAATATAATCATTTTATATAAAAAATAGTTATAAAATTTCAAAAATATATAAATTATTTGGTCAACAATAATAACTTATTTGTTTTTCTTTTAATTCCCCTCATTTATTATTAGAAATTAAATATATTCATTTTTATAAATAGACATAATAATTTTTTATCATTTAATTTAATAAATTTAACATTATTTAATTTAAATTAAAAAAGACATTTAATAAATATTACGAAATAATTAAAAATTATCATTTAAATATTAAAATTTTATATTAATTATTATTTTAAAAAATTAACACTAATAAAAAGAAAACTGAATTGTTTATTGTTTTAAATACTTTTTTGAGGAAAAATAGATTTGAATAAATAAAATATACATAATTAAATTATAAACTCTTAATTAAAATTTTTAATTTTTTAAAAAATTTATTTGATTATAGATAATTTTTATTATTAAATCTTAATTATATGATATTGATAATTATTAATTCCAATTTTAATACATTATATAAAAATAATAAAAAAATCTAAATTTATTAATTTTATTTTCAAAATGCTGGTCTTTAAAATAGCAGTACAATGATAATAGTGTCATTTTATTTTCTAACTAACAATAAATTTTAAAGTTTATTTAATTTATTTAAAGTAATTTTATTTAAATTGATTTAGTACTATAATAATAGTTTTAATTTATTATTTTTTTTTTATATTTACTAATTATCCAAAAAAAGTTAATATAAAAATTCATGATTATAAAAAATACTATATATAAATTTTATATATATTAATAAATATTCTAAATTATAACCTCTATATATTTATTAAATTATATTTATTTCATCATCATTTTAGTATAGAAATTTAAGATATTAACTGTTAAAAAAATGATTTAATAAATAGAACCAATAGTTAAATATTAAATATTTTCATTAATTTTTTATTTTTTACCAAACTAATTAATTTATTAAACTAAAAGAACATATCAATTCACTTTTTATTAACATTCCAAAATAGTCATATCGACTTAGCTCTTATAAAATTGTTAAAATTTTATTCCTAACATAATAGACTCTCCTTTAATTTTATCTTAATTTATAACACTTTTTACATAAAAATTCTCGTTTTTATCATCATATACTTCAAACAATTTTCCTTAATAATTAAAAACAACATTCAAAATAGTTTAAAAATCCAATTCTTCCTTAAGTTATATATTTTTTATCTGTAATTCTTTTTATCGTTCCCCGTTCCTAGCCCCACAATTAAGAAAACAATTATTTATAAAAATAAAATTAAAATTATCCCAATTTTTATCCTTATCATTTTCCCCTAATAGATAAAAAATTAATCCTTATTTATTTTATTAATAAAAATCGATTTTCATTCTTAAATGATGAGTTTTTTTTTTATCCAAACCTTCACTATGTACTTATTTTATAGCCTAGGCAGTCGTATCCTCTATTTCTATCTTCATAATATCGTTCAAAATTCTTATATCCTCTTAAAAATTATTTCTTAATTAAGATTTAAAAAATTTTATTTATTAATAATTTTTTTAATTTTCTTATTAGCAAAACTTTTTTATTCCATCTGTATTTATAATTAATTTCTATTTAAAAACCTCCATTTTTTAATCTAACTATAATTTCAAATTTTCAACCAAAACCTTCACTTCTTTCTAATTTTTTTCTTAATTAATTGCGTTTTCAAATTTATATCTTTATTCAAAACTTTTTTTCATTTCTAATTATTTTTCAAATAATTCTTACAAATCTATTTATTTTTCCTAATATTATTCAATCATTTATTTAATTGGATCAATATCATATAACTATGAAATATCTATAAATTTTAAAATATTATCAAATTCTTATACAACTTCTTTTTTCGACTAAGCCAAAAACTGGTGTAATATTTCCTCTGTTTAATAATAAAAGTCATCAATTTCAGCTTTTATTTACTATTTAAACTTTTCATTCTTTTCTTTAGTAAAATTTTGCATTAAATTTTTTATTTCTTTACATTTTTTTTCATTTAAAGGGGGAAAATTTTTTATATCAGAAGCAGACAATTTAAAAATTTAATCTATTATTATTTTTTTGTCTAGCTAGGGGTCATCCAAACTGCAACTTGCACACTATAATATTTAATCTATTTTCTCAGAAAATTTGAAAAAAATAAATTGTTAATCAAAGTGCTGGATTTTTTTGCATTTCATAGGCTCTTAAATTTGACTCTCTTTTAAATTTTATTACCACATTATATAATATTTGTTAATTTATTATAATTTATTTTTTTAATTTATATGTTTTATTATTTTTATTAATATCTTATTTTATTTTTATTAAACTAATATATTGAACTTTAATATTAATTAATTTTATTTGTTCATTTATAATAAAGTATAATAAAACATCAAATAATTTTTATTACTATTTAATATTTTAATTAAAAAAAATTAATAAGAAAATATTAAAATAAATTTTTAATTCATAAATTGAAAAAATAATTTTAAAAGTATTAGATCAAATAAATAAATAATTTTTATTTTTTTTATATAATTAATTAATTTAATTTAACGTGATTTTTTATTTTGTATTTTTAAATATTAAAAAAATGAAAAAAACAAACACGCCATAATCAAAACAATAATTCAAAAGTAATTCAAATTATAAAATAATTAAATAATTTACTGCATAATTTTAGGGTAAGGGAAACAGTCCTAATTTATTTAAAAAATGATAACTAAATAACTTATAAATTAACATTTAATTATACTATTACTTAAATATAAAATTAAAACTTGATATAATAGAATACTTTATTAAAAAATTATTAGATAAGACCTGCGAATGGCGGTCTTTAAAATTTTAGTACAGAAAAAAAACGCTCATTTAATGTAATAATATTTTATTATTTTAAATATTTAACTGAAAATAATTCATTTTTAATAAAAACAATAATATAAATAAATAACACACCTAAGTTTCAAAATATTCAAATTTAATATTTTACCATTTTAATAATATATTATAAATCCCATATATTTATATAAATAAATAAAAATAAAACAAACAGTATAAAAATATAACAATATAAAAATATATAAATTATAAATTTTATTAATTATCAAAAATAATCATCAAACCCCCCAAAAAACATCACAAAATCACCAAAAAACCAAAGAAAAAACCAATAAAAACCCCACAAAAACCTAAAAACCCAACAAACGCGCCCAAACATCCTCATCAACTTCCAAAAACCCCGCCCTATAAATCTTCCCCTAAACATTCTTTTACTTACCAACATCCACCAAATTTCCATACTCAAAAACCAAAATTTTTTCCCCCTAAAAATCCACAAAACTCCCCGCACTTCCCTAATAAATAGAAGTCCCCGTCATTTTCTTCAAATTTAAGGTACAAATTTCAGGGTCAAAAAGCGCAAAATACCCCTATTAATTTGTAGTATCTTATAAGTAAATCCAGCCCTTATTTCCGTGAATTCCATAGTAATAATTAAACCCATAATATCCACTTATATCGATTATTTCGTAACATATTTCGTCTCCGTCTTTCCCGAAAGTGTAAAGCATCAGTTCTTAGTCCGAATTGTTACTGGTAATAAATGTGGATGTTTCGTTGTCTTAGTGTAAAACTGAGTTCCAATTCCAATTTGCATATTAGGTTTCAACTGGTATCGTTTTCTTTATTTCTTTGGGATAGTTCTGTCTTAAAATACCTATTTTTTTAGAAATTATTAGAAAAAAATTGATATTTAGTGAAAAAATATTAACTTTATTATATATAAATTTTAAATTTAAATATCTTAGATTTTATAATCCTTTTTTATAAATTTTTAAATACCTGGAGTTTTGTACTATAGTTAAACCAAAATATCCTAATTTTGGTTATTTACTGCATAAAAATGAGCTATAGCGCTATTATCATTATAAGCCTATATAGTATAACCAAATGGTTTAATATTGTAATATCCAGTGTAACTATGAGTTTTCGAAATAGTATAAGTAGATGTATCAGATAAATCCAAAACATATACTTAAATACACTAACTTTATTAATTTTAAGCCATTAAAGTTATGTACATAATATCTTTTCCCATGGAAATAATAGGATAGTAAAATTAACTGTAAGTTCCAACAGTAGTTAACTAAATTAATAATATAAGTTAATTTTATTATAATAAAATAAATAATTATTTGTATATATATATAATTTAATTTAATTTTACTTTTTTATTCTATGCTCCTCTTTTATAGTTAAGTTTCTCATCATAAAAAGTAAAATAAATTTAAGCATTTTCAGTATAAACGTATATAAACTCATTTTCAACATTAGTTAAACTAAGCGCAGCAGAACTTCTACCACTCACATTTTCATTAATTGCAGAATAAAGTACACTACCTAAATTAAATATTTTATTAATAAACATATTTATTTCTAATAAAATTTACATTATAATAATGATTATATATTAATATATAATTTAAATAATAATTAATTTACCTTCAAAGTCTAAAATAGCTATTTGTTAAATTAATTAAGAAGATCCTTTACTTTTAATTCCGTGTACTAATGCTACTATTTTTGAATCAGGTAATTAAAGTGTTAAAGAATTAGATTAAGCTACAACAGGGGACACTGCAATTTTATAATCTTCACTTGTAGCATTAAAAGATTTCCAATCTGAAACTTTAGTTATATTATATTCATAACATAAACTTTGGCTAAAAAAAACCAATATTAAAACAATTAAATAAATAATACTTTATTTTTTCATTTTTTTTAATTTTTATTTTTTATTTTTAATTTATTTTTTGTTTTAAAATTGATGTCAAATTATCAGTATTTATGTTTAGTTACCTGCTAGTAGTCTAGAAATCAAATGATATTCTTAATTTATATATATACTATATTTTAAAATTACATTTTATAAAATTTTTAATTTTGTTAAGTTATTCCTCTTTTAATTAATTTAAAAAGATAAAATATACTATTAATTGCATTTTTAAAATTTAATAATAGTTTTATATATAGAATAAATTTAAGCAACATTTTATTAATAAGTTAGATAAAAATCATAAAATAAAAAAACAAATCTGTAATTAAAACAATATCATTTATAAATATATATATATATTATGATAAATAAAAACTCATTTTTTTTTTTATAAATTCTGGCTAATTTTTTCTAATTAAATAAAAATATATCCTAAATTTATATTATATTTTATTAGTTTTTTATTATTATTTTTTAAATAAAAGTATTTTGTATATATATATTTAAATTTAAACCAAATTTTACCTTTAATTTCAAATAAATAAATTTATATAATTAGTTACATAATTATATCATATAATAGTAAATATATTAATTATAATTTTTTTTATAAAAACTTTTTCTAATTATTTAATTATCACAATTTTTTAATTTATCGCTTTAATAATTAATTAAAAATAATTACATAATCATAAATCAAAATAATTACGAAACTAAAAAAATGAAATAAAATTTTAACCTATTTTATAAATTAACAAATAATTGAAAATATTATAATAAATAGATAAAACTAAATAAATAAGTTGATATATTTTTAATAAGAATGTTTTGATAATCTATAAAAATATTTTCACTTTTCATGTGTCTTTATATAATACTGTTTATTAACTACAAATTATAAAATTAATAATGTTCTATAAATAGAATTTATAAATCATATTATATTCTTATTACTAATTAAATTAATAATAATGGTTTTTAACTAAAAATTAAATTTATTATCAAAATAAATAAAGCAACTGATTTTATACTATTCCTTTTGTTATAATAAAACCTATCTACTACTTTCGAACTCTAATATTAATATATAAAGTATCATTTTATTATAATATAATAAACGAAATCTTTTGGTAAAATTTTTTAATACATTAGGCATGGTATATTATTTTTAAAAATTAAATAACTATAAAAAAATTAAAATACTTTATTTTAAGTGCTACTTAATTAAAATCTAAACAATTTAAAAGTTCATTTTATATGATTAATCATTTTATTTTTCTTTATAAACAAAATATATTTAATAATACTTATAATTCAAAAAAATTTTCCGATTTATATGCCAATTGTTTTTATTTTTAGTTATTTAAATAAGAAATATAGTAATATAAAAAAATTAACTACTTAATTTAAAAAGATAAAATGAAAAATATGCTGTATTTTGGTTTATTATATTTTCAAGATTTTTCTATTTAAATTAAGTAATTTTTTTTGACAAATTTATATATATTTAATTTCTTATAATACCTATAATTAGAATACCAACTGGTAATAATCAATTAATAGCACAAATACCGTAAAATTATGATAAATCAATAACTGTTAGCATTTTAATATTTAGTCTAAATAATTTGTTTAAAATAAGATATTTTTTAAGTATAAAAATACTAAGATAAAAATTTTAATCAATATTTTTATTTTGTATGAGGCATAAATTTATTTGTCTTTTAAAATTTACATATTAGTAATTTGTTATTATACATTTGTGGAATTTTTATTTGATAACTTTTAAGCTACAAATTATCTAATAGAATTGTCTAATAGCTATTTTTGGATTCTTTATCGAATTCTGAAAGAATAATTTTTTTTTTGCCTATAAAAATATTATAAAAAATGTTTACATACTCAATTTTCAAAAAAATAGGTTTTTAAAAAAAATATATATATTAAAATAAAGGTAATATAGCCAGCCTAGATCCGTTTTTAACTAAGTTTTGGAAGCTCTATCATAAGAACATACAATTAATACTAGGGATTTTCTAGTCTTGGAGATATAATATTTGATACAGCCTTATAACGTAATACGCTAAATACATTATTAATATGATAAAATATATAACTATTTTTATATAAAATAATTTTATTTTAGATATTATTGACTATAATTATATGAATACCAGTATAAATTATATTAAAATTAAAATTAAAATTATAATATCTTCCAAATCAACATAAATACGATAAAAGTAGTAAATAAAGCCCAAAATCCAAGAACAAAGGCGCTGTTATTATTCTTATCATCATTTTCATCATCATTTTTACTGTCTTTTAACTATTTAATATTCCAATTTAATACAAATTAGCACAATAGGTTTCTTAAACCTGTTCATTTGAAGTGTTTCCAAACTCTAGCATGTAAACAATATTATTACCATATTCTAAAAAGCTTCCAGCCACTCCTCTATACACACTTGTACCTAGAAAAAAAGGATATAGAAATATATGATGAATTATAGAATTATTTTACATCCTTATAATATTAAGTTGAAAAACAAAAGCTAATACAATAAATTCTTGATTAATACAAAATAAATCTATATTTTTCTTTCAAATTATAATAATTTGAATAATTAAATAAACATTATATTCGGTAAAATAGTAAATCTAAAGATTAAAAAGTTAAAAACTTTTTTAAAATATTAGAATATATAATTTAAAATACATAATGAAAATTTGTGAATATATTATTCTATTTTTCAATGATAAAATTAAATATATGTGATAAAGACAGGTAAATATGTCATAAAAGATTTTATTTTAAATTGAAAATTTGACTTAATTTACAAATATCTATGTTTATATGACCTCTAAGTTTAATATAATAAAACAGATTTTTTATAATAAAAAATATATTTGCATATTAATTTTTAATTTAAATATTATAGGTTTTCAAAATTTTATGTTTTGTAATCATGTTAATAATCCTTATTATTATTATGGAGTAATTGTATTAATAAAGTTTGAAAAATTAGTAAAATTCCGTATATAAAGAAGAAAATATTTTATCTTTATATTGTTTCTAAAAAGGAATTTAGAAGCTCTTTGTTTTTAAAATTTTTCATTAAAATGTAAAAATTAAAATTGATAATTACCTTTATTTAAGGTGGTAGTTTATATTTTTTATTTAAACTATTTTTTTGTGGTAAAATTTATTAATTTTATTTTTATTTTTAATTATAATTATAAAAATGGATGATACTTAAGTTTTTAATCTGAAATATTTTTAATTTAATCAATTTATATTAATTCTTGTATAAAGAATTTTTTTTCTGCCGATACGGTTATTATTATTTTACCAATAAATTTAAAAAATAATTGTTAATAATTTTTATAATATAATTTTTCTAATGAAAACAGAAAACATTTATTTGGTTTCTAATTAGACATTTTTAATTCATTTTTATTTTTTTTGTTTTTTTATTATAGATTTTTTTTAAAGAAAATTTATGTTATTCTTTGTTATTTTCTAATATTATTTAATAAGCTATGATAGTAACAAATTATTTTTATAAAATATAATATAATTAAAAAAAATTATGTTTATTTTGTAGCTTATATTGTATAGTTAAATTATATTAAATAAAAAAGGTTTTTAAACTAATTAGAAATAAAAATTAAGTACATAATTATGTTTTATTTAATTTCAATAAAAAATTTAAAAATTTAAATATTTAAATATAATATATAAATCCAAATTTATAGTGAAAAATCTTTAAAGGTTACTAAATTATTTACTTTTCAGGAAAATCCTATATTAATTATATTTTATTAAGTTTTTATATAATTGCGTACATAATTAATATAAAAAATCTTAAATATAATAAATAAAATATTTGACTTAATCTATAATATATAATATAATTATTCTAAAATAAAGGATTTCAAGACAAATCTTAACATTTTATATAATAATAATAAGGTAAAAAATATTGTTATTATTTTTATAATAATAGTTATTTTAAATATTAATTTATATGCAATAAATGCTTTTATATAAAAATAGAAAATTAAAAGTAAAATTATAATTTAAATCCTATATTTATCATATCAACATAAATACCATATAAGTAGCAAATAAAGTTCCAAAACTCAAAACAAAGGCATTGTTATTATTTTCATCATCGTCATTTTTACCAGAATTTTAATGTTTAAATGTTCCTATTTAATATAAATTTGCATGATAAGTTACTTATAAATGATCATTTTTAGTGTTTCCAAACTCAAGCATATACATAATATTACTATCATACTCTAAAAAGCTTCCTGCTACTCCCTTATACAAACCTGTACCATCACTAATATTATTCATGTCTAAAGTACATTTATTAGGATTAAATTTAACAAAGTACCCTTCATTACCCTAATTAAGATAGAGTAAGCCTTCTTTATCGTAAACTTCGTAATAATAGTTGAAGTGTTAATATCCAGATACATCAATAACTTCTGAACAAATTTTGTTCCCGTCTTTACCAAAAGTGTAAATTATTAAATTACTCTTTTTATCATTTGCCAAAAAGGTTGCAGTTTTTTAATCTTCATGTAGTTTAGAATACCAATTCCAAACTCTGTTTTCTTAAAACGATATACTAACTTTCACATCTTTAGGGTATCCATCGACTAATTTGCCTATACAGTTAAAATAATAAAAAACTATTTTATTTTTAATAAAATTATCTAAATTTAAAATTAAAAATGACATAAAAATAAATATACCTTTAGAATCAAATTTTATCTAAGTAAAAACATTTTCTGAATTTTCATTTACATCATAGTAATGAGCAATAGCACTACCATCACTAAAAGCCTGTATTGAATAAGCATATTATAAAATTTAATTTGTTATTGGATAACTATAAATATTTAAAACAGAAAGGGTAGATGTATCAGATAAATCAATAACATACACTTTAACTCCTTTGTATTTGTAATTTTAAGCTATTATGTACATTAAGTCTCCTCCAACAGAAATATTTGGAAATTTAATTAATGAATTATCTATGTCGGTTTCCAGCTTTTAAAAATAAATATTAAAATATATATACTATTATTGATTTAAAAAATTTTTAAACATTAATATAATTTTTTGTTATATAAATTAAAATATAGTTTTTTGCTCATTACCTATACTTATTCAATTCCTCTTTTTATAAATAAATTTTCATCATAAATACTAATATAAATTCCAGATGACTATGAATTTATATAAATAAACTCACCTTCAACATTACTTTTACTAAGCAGAGTAGAACCAAATCCTTAAGCGGAAGGAAAAAGTTAAGAAGCCACCAATGTTCCTTTTCAAAAGAAATTTGTAATTAAATTTGAAATTTCTAAAAAAATAATTAAAAAGAATAAAATAAATATATAAAATTTTAAAACATAAACTTAAAAAAAGAAAATATAAAAAAAAATATATTAACATATATTATAAAAATTCACCTTCATTATCTACTACAGCAAGTTATTACTAACCTTGACTTCCGCCTAATTCAGCACCATAAACAGTAATTGCAATTTTGTCTTCATTAATTTATAAAACTTACTAATTAGAAAATTAATCAGAATTTAACATTTTTTTCAATAAAAATTCCTCCCCATCAGTTATTTCGGTTTTTTACCACTCTGAAATATCATTTATTTTGTAAATGTTTGAGCATTAGTTTACTTTTAATAGCACAAAAAGTAAGAATATTTAAAAATAAATATAATATATCATTTCTTTTTTATTTTGATTTTAATTATTTTTTTTATTGATTTTTTATTATTTTGTTTTTTAAATTTAAATTTTTCATTATTAGACTATTAAAAGCTTATTGTAAATTTTCTGTGACTCATGATATCTTATCTAAATGTAATTTAATACAATTTACTTCAGATATTATTATCTATTGTTTATAAATTTTTATATGTTTCAAGTTTTGTTAATTATTTAATCAATTTGATTTGCTTTCAATTTATTAACTTGATTATTATCAAAATATACCAAATTTAATATTAATTTATAAAATAATTTAGCTACATTACAATTATTATTGAAGTCTTTTATATATAAATATTTAAATTATAAATAAATTTGAACAATTTTAAAAATTTTTTTTAATTTAAATCTCGTTAAAATATCCAAATTTATAATGATAGAATTTAGTTTTTTTCAAACGTTATCATTCATAAAATTCATACTCAATTAATTACTTGACATTTATAAAATAACAATTATAATTTTATTGCTAATATTTAACTAATAGATTTATTATTATATTATACCTTTTAATTTACTCTGATGATTATTTAATAAAATTGATCTATCAATTAAAGTATTCATTATTATTGTTAGATGGAAGTCAATTTTAAATATAATTTACCTATAGTTATTATTATTTAAAATAAATTAATTAGAATAAGATAACATAATAAATAATTTACTTGAATAATAATAAAATAAACAAATTAAAAATACCAGAATTCATTTCCAAAACAAATTATTTTAGTAGATTAAATTAAAATTATTTATACTTTGATTAAATAAATTTTTTATTTTTACTTTTAAATGTTACACATATTATACATATAAATATACAATAATAGCTTAAAATTAAAAGTATACTATAGCTTATATTATTAATTATTTTATAAAAAATCAAAAAAAATTATATAAATAAATAAATAAATAAATAAGATTTTGATATTTATTTAATATGATCACACAAAAATTTATGCAAAAATGAACTAATAAGACATATATTATTTTTTATTATTTATTATTTATAAACCTAGTAGTATTTACGGATTATTTTTATCTAATAATTACAATAATTGTAAAAAATACCAACTTTTTTCTTGATATTATTAAAAATTAATAATCTGATAATTTGATTAATATTATTAATTTTTATTAAATAAAATTTTGAAAACAATATCATTTTCAAACTTATATTTAATTTTAAGTTTATATAATAGAATTATACTTAAGTGCATAAAACTTCATTTATTTTTAAATAATTATATACAAGATTTGAGATGTATCGCAAACATTTTAATATTTCTAGAATTAACATTAAAATATTATCTTTTTTTTTAAGCAAGTTAAATAATTAATTACACAGTTATTTCAATTAAATACAAATGTTTTAATTATATTGTTTTTATTAAGAAATTTTAATCAAATTTAAAATGATAAGTTTCTATTAAATTATTTTAACTTAATTAATAATTAAAATCAACGCTGAAGAAAATATATATTTATTTTAATGGATATATTATAAAATGTTTCAAAATATTAAGAATAAATATTATTTTTATACATATTTTAACAACTATTGCCATTATTTATTAGAATTACATATTATAGTTTTTTTAAAATATAATATTTAAATATGTAAATAAAATATGTTTTTATATAAAAATTGTTAACAAATTATAATTTTCCCTAAATCTTACCCAGATTGTGTTTTTTAACTATATATTTCAAAAAATGCATAAATTTTACTAATATATTTAATAGCTTAGATTCATTTTTAAAAAATTTATAATTAAAATAAAAAAATATGGCAGTAAAATCCGTTTCAAAAAAATATACAATTTATCAAGTTATTGGAATGGAAAATTGAAGTTAATTAAAATAATTTTTTTTGTTTAAAAATTATATAATATTTACATTTTTAATAAATTATTGAATATTATTAATATTTATTAAATTTATACTTTTATATCATTAAATATTTTTAAAATTTATTTAAGCTCGAAAATATAAAATTATGTAAAATTGTCTTTAAATTATGCTATATTAAAACTACTTTAAAAATTTCTTATTATATCTATCTTTAAAAAACCTTATTATTATAGTTTTATTTATTTTATCGAATGCTTAGTTCCAAAAATGAAAGATATAAAAATTTATTTTAACTCCCCAAATTACTAAATAATAAGTAGATATTTTATTGCTTTTACTAGACTTATTTAAAAAAAAAAAAAATTAAAATATAAAAAAATTACTTAAATTAAATTTTTATATAATTTGTAGAAGACTCATCTGATAAACATTCTAAAAAAATTAATAAATTATAGCTATATTATTGACTCCCTAAAATTAAAATTATAAAATTAACGAAAAATTAAACTAAAATAATTATTATTTATTGCTAGACTATTATTTTATTTTATATTATATATTTAATTATTAATTAATATCGTAAATTCATGAATTAAATAATTTTAATAGATTAATTTAAAAAATTACATATAATTTAAAAAACTAAAATCTATAGACTAAATAAATTTGACTTAATATCAATTTTTAATAGACTGCTACTATAAATATGAAATTTTATAAAAATTAAAAAAACAAAATAAATAAATAATAAAATAATTAAAAAAAAATATTAAAAAACTACTAATGAAATTTAATTTTTATCTACTTTCAACCCTTGTTTTAATTGCCTTACTAAACCAGAGCCTTTGTGATAGTACCTACAATTTAAATGATATATCAAAATGGAAAAAAACGGATATAACTGATAAAGCCAATTCTGACATAAACCTTATATAAAACAAAGGTGAATACTTTAATTAAATGTCTTTGTAACTTACTGAATCTAAAATTGTCGTTGTAACATATGGGTATGAAGACTACCCTACAGATTAAGATACAAAAATTTTCTAAATAGCTATTTATGACAATAAAGGTAATTTAAAATATATATTGATAAAAAATTCTTTAAATTTAAATAAATAATAAATTTATTTCATAGTTCTTAAAATTTATACTAAAAAATATCTTATATACTTTTTAAAATATATGAGATTGTTTTAAAAAATATTTATAATCAATAAAAAACTTATTTAAAAATTTTAAAAATTCAAAATTTTTTTGATTTGGCATTTAATATTATAAAATAAAGGCAACTAAATTAAAAGCACTACAATGGAAAATACATCTCTTATCGATGCCGTGTATTTAAGTTTAACAAATGTTGAGGGTGAATTTATTTTTATGTATTCAAATTATGAATCGACATTTATGACATTTTATGATCAAAATCTTGAAATTTAAAGAGGCGTGTAAGATAAATTTGTAAAAATAAACTTTCCCTAATAAATTAATATATAGAACGATAATTTATATTTTTTTATCCTATCTTAATTAATTCACTATTATTTAACAATTAAAAGTTAACTGAAAATATTGAAAATATATCTCCAAATATCTCTATTAGAGAGAATTTAATGTATGTAGCTATACTCAGTTATTCCTCAAATTATTATGTTACACTGATTATTTTAGATTTATCAGATACCTCAACTTATTCTGTTTTAAAAACCCATAAATATGAAAATTACCCTATATAATCAGCATATACTTGGTCAATTTAAGCATACAGTGATGATACCGCTGTGCTTTATTTTTTAGGTCGACTTAATGATGAAGCCAAACTAATTCAAGTTTTATACGATTCAAAAGGTAGCAAAATTAATTTAATCTATTTTATGTTATCAAAATTTTTTTTTACCTCATTTTTTTAATAATATAAATATTTTCTTATTTAGGCGAGGAAAAATCTGGTTATCCAAAAGTTTTAGAAAAAATAATTGATTCAGGTCTTTATGTATACTATTAACCTTGGAGATCATTTTTACACAAAGACTAAAAAACTGCTACATTTTTGGCAAGTGATAAAGAAAATTCTTTACTCATTTTTACTTATTCAAAAGATGGGGACAAAATATGTTCTGAAACCATTGATATAACAGGATATATTGGTTTAAACTATTAGTATGAAATAATTGGAGATTAAGGTTGGGCTTATTTATAAGATTCAACTAATGATGAGGGCCATTTCGTCCTTTTTGACCCTAAAAAATGTTCTATGGATATGAAAAAAATAAGTGATGGTACTGGTATTAAAGAAGGAATGACTGGAAGTTTCTTAGATTATGATAACGAAAAAATTTTAATGTTTGAGTTTGGAAATTTGCTAGATTCTTCCAATTAAGAAACTATTTAGGCTAATTTGTACTAAATAGGATCAATTAAATTAAATGATAAAGATGATGATGAAGGCAATGCTTTTATTATAGGATTTAAAACTATAGCTGTGATTTTCGTTGCATTGGTCTTATTATGATTAAAAAATTAATTTTTTTATAAATAAATTAATTTTTTGTATTATATAACATATTTAAATTTCTAATTCTATATTTAAATTAAAAAATTATATTTAAAAAAATTTTTTATTAATTCAAAATATACTAATTTTTAATTTATTGTGTTAATAATATAAAATTGTTAAGTTATGATTTATTTTATTTATTCATATTAAATAAAAAATTTATGGGTAATTTTACTTTAAGATAACTAAACAATTAAGGTTTTAATCTTACATTTATCAGATAAATCTACTTATTCTACTAAAAAAACCTATTTATATGATGATTATTCTAGTTACTTCTCTCGTCCTTATTCGGTTTAGGCATACAATGATTATTTTAATATATACGACAAATTCCATTTAATTATTTTGATATTGTAATTTATTAATAATTTTTAGTCTGATAGGAGAGGAAGTATCAGGATATCCTAAAGAATTAGATAAATTTTTAGAATTTGACCTTTATAGTTACTATTACCCTTGGAGATCCTTTAAACACAGTGACTAAGAAACAGCTACTTTTTTGGCAAGCAATAATGATAATTTTTTTATAAATTTACACATATTTAAAAAATGGGGACCAAATATGTTATAAAACAAATGATATAACTGGATATAACGGTGAAAATTATTATTATGATACTATTGGAGATTAAGGTTGGGCTTATTTTAAAGATGAAACTAATGATGAATGTCATTTTGTTTTCTTTGACCCAACAAAATGTACTATGGATTGGGAATAAATGAGTGTTACTGGTATGAAATAAGGAATGGCAGAAAGTTTCTTAAATTATGATAACGAAAAGATTTTGATGTTTGAGTTTGGAAATTTTGTAGACTCTGACGATTAAGGAAGTATTTAAATTAGTTTTTATGAAATTGGATCTATTGAATAAAATGATAAAGACGATTATGATGAAAATGCCTTTGTTATAGGATTTAGAATTACTGCTTTAATCCTTTTCGCTTTTATTTTGATTTGATACTATAAAATATTTTAAATTTTATATAATTAAATGATTTATATGATTTAATATTTTATTAAAACAATTATTATAAATTTATAGACTTAAAGACATGAAATTTTCATCAATATTTTGTAAAATTAATAAATTTAAACTTAAAAAACTATCTTTTTAAAGTTAAATGCTCTAATATACTCATAATTTGTTTTAAAAGCATTTAAATTTATCAGTAAAAAATTCATATTATTAATAAAAATTTAATATAGTACCAAAATTAATAAAGACCTTCAATAATAGTTTTTTGGTTGTTTATGTTCAATGATTTTAATACTGCTTTATAGATTTTCATTGGAATAAACGAAATTAAAATTAATAAATAACCTAATTTTAAAAAAGGTTTAAATATTTATTTAAAATATGCTAAAAATTTTTAAGTCTATTTAAAAATTATATAATAATGAGATAAATTTAACTAAATTAATTTATGTATTAATTTTTAAAATTAATTAAAGAAGATAAGGCTATTAATATTTTATCAATATAATTAAAAAATAATTTTTATTAATTTCATTTTATAGCTTTAATATGATAATAGATATTTATATCATTTGTTGAAATACTTATTTTTTATTAATTTTTTATTTATTTAGTTTTCTTATTATTTTTTTTTAAAGAAAATCTGTGTTTTTCTATTTAATTTTTATATACTGCATAATTAATTATGATAGTAAAGAATTAGTTTATAAATAATTACAAAACTTTTATTATATAAATAATATAATTACTTATTTTTTGTGGTATATATTGTATAGTTAAATACTATTAAATAAAAAAGGTTTTAAACTAATTAAAAAAAGAAAAAATATAAAATAAATACTTTAATTTAATTTATTTATAATTAAAATTATGTATTCTAACCATTTAAATTTATAAACAAACAAATCCAAATTAATATATATTTTACCCATTATTAAATTAATGTTTTTCCATTATACTACACATATATATATGTTTATTCTTTAAAAAATTATACTTTTAATTTAATTTTTCTTTTATTAGTTCGATAAAATATTTTAGTCAATGAATTTTAGGTTAATTTATTTAATTATTTGTTGTAATAAATATTTCTTATATTTTATATTTAAAATATATAAAATGAATTATCGGTTTATATTTTATTTTTTAAACATTATTTACTTGTATATTATTTTTGTTTTTTAATTTATATTTGTAAAGTTATTAAAAAGTTTTTATTTTTAATATGAAAAATATATTTTATATGTAAAATTTTAAACAAGTACAGAAAAATTATAATAATTAATCACAACCTTAACTGAATATTTTTATAATACTACAACCCTCCATCGAAAATTAATTTACTTATTTGATTATTTAATTCATTATAAATTTATATTTCAATATTTTTTATAGAGAATAAAGTAATTTTTTTTGAAATTATAAATATACAATTTAATGCTAAATTCATAAATAATAAATGAATAGGTGAAAGATAATTCTTTTAAATATTTTTTTACAGAACGTAAAATTGCTATTTTAAACATTTTTTAATTAAGCTTACTTTATTTTAATAAACATATTCCTTTGATAGTAAAAATGAAAATGGTTAGTAACTATAAAATGAATTAAAATAAAATTAAAATTAAAATTACAATTAAATATTAAATTAATAAAAACATAAATAATAATTTATAAATAAAAAGGATTTTATTTAAATAATTTCATTAAATATAGCATTTCTTAAAATAAATTAATATAAACAATACGATAATTAATAAATGGGTTGTTGTTCTTAAAAAATTCTAAAAGAACCCGGATTTAATCAATTTGATGAATTTACTGAAATTATTGAATAAAATGAAATTGTATAATCAGCTAATTTCGATAATATGAATGATTTTTTATATTTTTGTGGAAATCAAAAAAATTATAGAAAAAAATATATAATTAACTTGAATATAAGGTAAAAATATATTAAGTTAATTAAAATAATAAAATATAATATAATTTTTACTGGAAATAATTAATTAAAAATTTAAATAAAAATAATTTTTAGTTGTAATGATATTGGAAATGAAGAATGTAGATAAATAGGAGAGGGGTTAATAAATTTAAATTAGGTTTTGAAATTGGATTTAAACTTGTCGTATTATTTTATATAATCATAATTATTTAGTTAGTATCTAAATATATTATATTTAATTTTAAATTAATTAGTGATAATGATATTCAAGCGGATGGGGTATAATATATAAGTTAAAAAATAGAAAAATTAAAATTATTAAAAAGTTTAACTATTAATCTAGAGTAAAATAAATCAATTTTATATAGTTTTTTTATTTTAAATTAATCTTATAAAATTAAGAAATAATTAAATCGGAGAAAATGGTGCAGGCTACATAGGTCAATCTTTAAAGAAAATAAGTTCTTTTAAAATAAATTTTTTGGATATTAATTTGAAGTAAAAATTAATATACCAGCTATTTCAGTCATTTATTTTTTAATAATAGCAATACCTAGATAGGAAATCAAGGATCAGTTTCTATAGTTTAAGGGATTAAAGAAATAAAATTTCTAGACGACTTAAATATTAATTTAGGGTATTTTTAAATAATAATAAATAATTTATATATTAAATTCTTTATAATCTTGTAAGATGCAGCTTTTATTTTATATTTCATTTATATTGAATTTAAATAAGTTTAACAATATTTATCATAAATTCTATAGAAAGTTTAGAAATATGTAAAATAAAAATATTTTTTTGATTAATTTTTCTAACTCAGATATCCAAAAAATAAAAACAAGCATAATAATTTGAAATTTAAATTTTTATATTTTAAAAATTTATAGAAATAATGGGATTAATACGGAATTTGCTAAATATCTAAGTTAATGTTTAAAAGAATTCTAAGAAACATTAAAGTCCTTAAAAATTTAGCTTTAGTATGAATAATACTAATTTTGTGAAATTATTTATTATATCTTTCTAAATTTTATTATATTTCTTTTTTTTGAACATAAACTAGGGGGAATAAAATAGGAACTCAAGGAATTATTCACATGTCTGAAAGTTTGATTTCATTAGTTAATTTAAAATCATTTACAATTGATATAAGGTAAATATATTATAAAAATTTATATAAGTATTAATTGTAAATTTATATAATATTAATAAAAAGTAATAATTGGATAAAAGATGAAGGTATATAAAAACTGAAAGACTGTATATCAATTATGGGCTGCTTAGATAGTTTAAACCTTAATTTATCGTATTAAATAATAAATATCAAAATTAATGATTAATACTTCGTTTAAAATATGTTAATATAATTAATTAAGTAATAATTAGATAACTGCTCTAGGAATGGTTTATTTAAAGGAAGGTCTTCAAAAATTAACTAATATATAACAGCTTGTAATTAGTTTAGCGTAATTTATACATCTAATCATTTCTATTATATACAATAAATTATGTAAATAAAATAAATTATATTACATATATATATATAAATATAGGGGAAACAGGATATTGGATAAAGGGTGTAAAGATTTAAGCTAAAGTTTTAAATTATTAAATAACCTCGTCTCTTTGGAAATTAATATAAGGTAATAAAATATCAAAATAAATATATTGCTATTATTTTATTAAATTTTTCATATATTTTAAGCGAAAATTAAATTGTTAAAGATGGGGTTTAATAATTATTATAGGCTTTGGCCGATAATAGGCTTTTAACTACTTTGATACTTATTTTGTAAATAAATTATATCAATGTTTTCTAAATAAATAATAAAAATAAATGCTTATTTTTATATTTTATATTTTTTTAATTCATCAAGAGATAATAGATTTGGAGAAAAAGGGTGTAAATTGATAGGATAAACATTAAAAAACTTAACTTAATTATGTGTATTGAATATCAGCTTAGTGTAATATATTTTAATTTATTATATTTGTTAGATTGATTTAATTTATATAAAAAGGAATAGTTTAATTAATGAAAAAGGAGCAAATTATATATCTTAAGGCTTAAAATCTTTAGCCAATTTAAAAGAATTAAACATTTCCTTATTGTAAGCAAATATTTCGAAAAAATAAAATATATATCATAATGAATTTATTTTTAAAAGTTCTAACTAAATAAATGATAAGGGAGCGAAAAATTTAAGTTTGGGTTTAAAAGAATTAAAAAATTTAAAAATATTAGAGATAAATATGGGGTATTTATTAACATAAATAGTTAAATTTTTAAGTTTTATTACTATATTTATTTCTATAATTATTAAATTAACCTTAAAAATATAGACATAAATTTTAATAAAATAATTGAATATTTAATTTTTTTTTGGAAATTTAAAGATAAACTTAATTAGGAGATGAAGGAGTAAATTTTTTATGCCAAAGTTTTAGAGTAATAAATTAACTGGAAACTCTGATATTACATTTAGAGTAACTATATTATATATTTTTATGTATTTTTAAGTTAAAAATATATTATTTTTTAATTGAAACTAAAATCAAATTATTTTTTATTTTAAGTTAAAATCAAATCGATATAGAAGGAGCTAAGTATTTGGGAGATTGTTTTTTAGTTATGGATTAATTAACAACACTCGAAATTAATTTATGGTATTTTTTATTTTTTAAAATATACTATTCTTTACCTTCTAATATATAAAAAGGAAAAATACAATAGAAATTGAGGGTGCTATGTATTTAGGTCACGCTTTATAAGAAATGGGTTCTCTTAAAATATTTAACTTGCTATTATGGTAATTATAAATTTGTAAAATTTAACTTATTTTTATTGATTTCATTTCATTTGTAATAACGTAATTTAGGGATAACAATATTAAAAATGAAGATTTAATAGAAGAATATTTTCCAACATTTTCAAATATTGAGGTTGAATTTAAAATGAATAAATGATTAAAAAAATAATTATTATTAATATTTAATAAATAACTTTGTTTCAAAAAAGTATAATAATTACTTTATGCCTATGTATTTTTTTTTTTTGCATTTATATTTAAATTTTATTTATATAGATAATATTTATCTATTTTATTTTATTTAGATACTAAAAACATATATAACTATTTGCTCAATTTATATATTTATTTTATAAAATTATTTTTATTACATTGTATTATATTTATAAAAATTCATAATATATTACGTATTTCATTTATGTATAATAAAAAGCATAAATAATCATTCTTTCTATATTGATATTTAAATAATTAATCCATATTATATTATAAATAATTATTTTAAATAAGAATAACTATTAAAATAAAATATAGTTTCATTTTTTAAATAAGAAGACCATTATAATATTAAATTAGTATTTTTTTAGCAAAATTAAAGCTTATTTAATTAAAAAAAGGGAAAAAATTATTATTTTAAGCATATGAATATAAAAAATTAGCTAATTATTTTATTTATATTACTAAAAATTATATAAAAAAATTGAATTAAAATCAAGTCATATTTTTAAAGAGTATTAATTTTTTGTTTTAATATGATTAATTTTTAATTTTCTACATTATTATTTCACTAAATTTAAATTAAATCAAAAAATTATACTTAAATAGCAATTTTCGATATTACTTTTTTGTTATGATGTTTTATTTAATAAAATGAAATGCTTAGAAATTAAATTTACATCTAATTAGAAACTTGTAAAAAAATTATTATGTGAAAAAAAATATAAAAAATAAAATAAAATTAACTATAAAAAAAAAAATGAGAGTTTTTCTAATAATATGCTTAATTTTTTTTCTATTTTAAAAAAATTAATGCTATCATTAGTATAGTATAAAAGAAGTTTCGAAATGGAAATCCATTGACATAACAAATAAAGAAAAATTTAAAGTCTAAAATATAATAAATGATGAATAAATTCCTGTCAATCAAAGCCTGTAATTATCTGATTCTAATATTATTTTTTCTATATATGGTTAAAAAGAAAGTGAAACTGGTTCATTATACAATTAACAGTTAATAATTTTTGACAGAAAAGGTAATTTTTTATGTTTAATTAATATAATAATTAGCTCGAATTTTTATTTTTTTATTTGTAGTTTTTTTTATCGATTTTAATTTATCAAAAAAATATTTTTAAAAATTAATTAAAGGTTCAGTAACAAAATCTAAAGTGTTTGAAGATCTTAGTAGAAGGGATTCATCCGCTTTAAGCCTGACAAATGTAAAAGGAGAATTTATATTTGTTCAATAAACTAAATGGTAATGTTATATGACATTTTATGACGAAAAACTAAATGTTAAAAGAGGAATATAAAATGTAGAAGTAAAAATAATAAAATTTTTACCATTTTTTATAAAATAATAAAAATCAAAAGTTGATTAATAAATATATAATTTAAAATTTTATCAAATATTTTCTTAATTTTTATAATAGCTTGGTACAGTTGCAGATAAAATATACATTTAACCTATTATTTCTATGGGAAAGGATTTACTATACATTTTATTGGCATGCGTAGATAAAGACAAAGATTAGTTAAATATTTAAATTAAAGTTTTAGATTTATCTGATACTTCAACTTATAAATTATTGGAAACAAATACATATACAAAATATAATATAAAACATATGTTTGCTAATTTAATACAAGCTTATGATGATGATAGCGCCCTAGTCCAATTCTATGCAAAAAATAAAAAAGGCGAAAATATAATAGTACAATTGTAATTTAATTCTAAAGGTATTTTATAATAATATTGTTTTTTAACTTTTATTTTTATTAATTATTTATTTCTATATAATAATTTAGGTAAACTAAAATCAGGATATCCCAAGGAATTAAACACTTCTTTAAACCTAACTCCAGAAAATTATTATTGGTAATGGTATTCTATTTTACATGATGATAAAAAAACTTTCACTTATATGGCAAGTGATAATGAAGGAAGTTTAATGATTTAAACCTTAAATAAAAAAGGAAATCAAATTTGTTCAAAAATATTCGACATAAGTTAATATGAAAATTATAATTATTTTTACGGAATTTACGGTGAAGAAGGCTGGCTATACCTGTAAGATATTTCTAGTAAAAAAGGGCATTTTATTCTTTTTGACCCAAATAATTGCAGTTTAAATTTAGAAAATATAAGCAGTGGTACAGGCTTGTATAAAGGAATAGTCGGTAGTTTTTTAGACAAAAAAGATAAGTAAGTTTTGATAATAGAAGTCGGAAATTAGTAAGATAGTTCATTGTAAGAGACATATTAAGCAAAATTGCATAAAATTGGCTCTTTTGAAGTTATTGAAGATGAAGATGATAGCGATTTTATAATTAGATTTTCAGTTATTTCTGGCCTCTTTATAACATTTCTGGTGATTTGAAAATCTTTGAATAAAAAAAATATAATTTAATACTATTATGTGAATTTTTATATTAAATTTAGATAAATATATATATATTATATCGGTCGAAAATTAAACCACTCTTTTTTAAATAGAATTCTGATATTATATACATTAAATAATTAAATCAATTTAATTTAGAAATTAATAATTTAAATAAATAGAGATTACAAATATAATAACTTAGAAATTAATAATTAATTAATAAGAATTTTTATTTTTAATATCTCTAAATGTAATGAAATTTTTTAGGCATAAAAAATCGTATATAAATATATGAAATGCAATTTTTAAGCACAAAAAAATTATTTATAAATTTACAAATTTTAAATTTTTTCACTTTTTGAGATATACTGTACTTAACTTTAGATTTTTTCTATATAAATTTCTAAAATTACATTATTTATACATAATAATAAATAAATTTGTTAAAGCATAATAATAAAAATACCTTTAAGGGTAAATATAAAAATGGTTTTTTTTTAAAAAAATTATTAAAAACTCTAATATTTTATATTCAATTATAGTGCTTATAAAAGTTAATCTTAATTAACCATATAAGTATTAAAAGGCTGGAAGAATATATAAATTATAAAAAATTAAAATAAATCTTTTTTGTAAATTGCTTATATTTATATAATTTAAAATTTTCAAATTTTCGGTACTTTTTTTAATATTTTTTTACTTGATATTCCAATTAATTTATCTACTTAAGACTTCTAAATTTAATTAGCTTATAGTTGAAATAAAAACTTATTCGAAAATTGAATAGAATAATAATTAAACTAAGCATCTAATAAAAATAAGAAATTTTCAAAATTTAATAAACCTAATAAATAAAAAAGTTATTGAATAAAAATTAAATTCATAAAATTACATCAATTTAAATCTTGCCAGATTTTTTTCACAGCTTTGTATATAATATATATTCGTATTTATTTTAAATTATTTTAATTTTTTTAAAAAAATAAATATAATTTTTTAATACAAATAATAATAAAAAATGTAGTTTATAGGAATTTAAAAAAGTTTTTTTTGTTTTTCAAAGATCTTTTTAGTGGACTTAAATGCAGTTAAATTATTTAAAAATAAAATTAGTAAAATTACAAATATAGTTAATAAAAAAATTCAATTAAATTATTCTATTTATTTTTTATTAATAAAAGTTTACTTTTGTATTTTTTTAGTATTTTATAAAATTGATATTTATATTATCTCCATTTTATTTATTCTAATTATAAAATCAAATAATTCCCGAGAAAAGGATCAAGTTAATCCATTAAATAAAATTTTAATAATATAAAAGGGGTCAATTTCATTTTTGCACATTTTTATTATTATTTTGAATATAATTAATTCTATACTATTTTTAAATTAATTAAGTAACCAAGCTAAATTTAAATTTAAAAAGCAAAATGATAAAATAAATTTTTATGTTTATATAATTTTATATATAGTTGATAAAAATAATTCAAAGACCATTAAAAATTAAGAAATTTATATTTATATAATTTAATTTTTTATATGGATTTTTAATTATAAAATAATTATATTTTAATATTTGTATTTTTTTGGATTCATATTTACTGTCAAAACTGATTATTAAATATAAAGTTTTGCCGCTGTTTTTTTAATTTAAAATTTTTCGTAAATTTTACTTTTTTTAAAAAAACTATACACAAATTTTTTTAGAAATAGTAAAATAATTTTTATATTTATGAAAACATTTATTTATTGTATATTTTTTATTATTATTATTTACCAAGTTATTTTTGCTTTTGTGTTTAATTAAATAACAATATTTTCAGTTAAAAATTATACGAAAATTGCTAAATAGTAATACATTTAAAAAAAATAAAAATTTTAATTTTAATAATAAATTGAATATTTAATTAAATTATTAACCTATTCTATTTCGGATTAGTATTTAATTCAAATATATACAGTTTAAAGAACAACCAATAATTAAATGAATTAGTTGCAATACCAATTATAAAAAATATTAAAAAAAAACTAGAAAATTAAAATTTTGAAACATATCTTGAATTTTTATCTAAAAATAAACAATTTATATATTTTCATTCTTTTGCAATTTGTCCGTTAATTGAGATTAAATAATCCAAAAATCTAATAGCTTAATAATAATTGATTTATTTATGTATTTTAATTTAAATAAAATAATTTCTTTTTAATTATATAAATTAATAAAATCATTACATTTGCTTTTTTATTTTTTACCTAAGATTATTTATATTGAATGATATATAAAAAAAAAGTTAAAAGTGTTTTAATGCAAACGCGATTTTTTTCGAATTTGAGGAAAACCCTGTATTATATTTTTTATAATAAAATTATATTATATGAAGCTAATTTATATACATTTTTTTTACTACAATAAAATATTTACAATTTAAAAAATTTGAATTTATTCTTATTATAATTAATGGTTAAATATACATTACAAATTTAATCATTTTGATTAATTATAAAATGTATTTATTTATCTAAAACAATTTTTTATTTATTATTTTAAAAAATAATTATTAAATCATTTTCCCTCTTAAGTTATTGTAAATGTTATGCCACATTATTTTTTGTAATAAATTGTGTAAACTAATTTTTAGTATAATATAAAGATATTAATTTTTTTTAAATTAATTTTTTTGAATAATTTTTACTTAAAACATTCGTGATAGCTTAAAGATATTAAAAATAATAATTTTTTATAATGAATTATTAATTTCTAAATTATTTTGTTAGTAATTTCTATTTATTTAAATTATTAATTTCTAAATTAAATTAAATTAATTTATTTAATTTATATATGTATTATCAGAATTCTATTTAAAAAAATGTGGTTTAATTTTCTACCGATATAATATATAAAAAAGAGATTTTATTTAAAAAATTAAAAATTTGTACTAAAAAATAGGTCATTTAATTTATTTTTTCTCCTAATAAAGTGGGTATTATTTTTTTATTTTTATAGATTCTGATAATTTATTTTATCTTTTAGTATTTATCATTTATATTAATTCAAACAAGAATAAGTAAATTAATTTAAAGAAAAAATAAAATAATACATTATTCGTCACACGCTTATTTTACTAATTCTAACTACGATATATATATTAAATTCAAATTCTTAGTTATAATTTTATAAATTATTGGAATAAAAATTTCATAATTTAGCTAGGCACATTTTAAATTTATAGTAATAATTTTAAAATTATAAATAATTAAATGATTAATTTTATAAAATATTTTTATATTGATTCATTTATTTAAAATTTTTTTGAAAATCTTTTAAAAATGATACCAATTAAAAAATTAGAAATAGCGTTTATAATTATTTAATATAAACTTTTAGTTCAAAATTTCTCCCATTTAACTTAAATTTAATTAATGCATCATTTAAATAAATTAATTTTTTATTATAAGTTTCAATTTAATTAAAACTATTATTAATTAATAATTTTTATATTCACCCTTTCTAAGAAATTTAGATTATAATATAAAATTTTCGTTGTAATAGCAACATTAATTAATCATTAATTAACTATATATAAATTAATTTTAAAAAAAGTATTTAAATTTTACCCTTAAAAATATTATCAATTTATGAATTATATATATTCCACTTAAATTTTATACCTTTATTATATAAAAGAAATTTAATCCTATATATTTTCTTATTCTTAGTTAAAAACCTATTTTTTTCTCAATTTACAGTGATTTTTTGATGTACTTACTTTATTTAAGCTTATTTTAATTGTATTGCTCCTGATTTGATTATGTTAATTTTCTTTATTTTACATAAAATATATACAATGTTTTTAATATTATCAAATATACGAGAAATATTTTATGCTTATTTAAACAAAAATACCTTTATATTATTTTTAAGTTTGTATAAAACAATTTAAAAATATTGTATATAAATTTTAAGATTATTTATAGAAAGATTTTAACATTTTTAAATTATCCTATTTTTGATATACAATAACATTATATTTACAATGTATTATAATAAAAGGTAATAAATTACTATATATAATAATTAACAATACATTTATTTGTTACCTTTAATTAATTTTTTACTTTATATATTTTTCCCATCTTTTCATAAACATTCATATGAAAGATATTTCAAATTATTAAACTATATATTTGTTTTTTTTCAAATCTATTTTGATGTAGGTGGGGACTAGAATCGTATTATTTTTATTAAAATTCTAAATAAATGGAATTTTAAAATAATATTTAAACCACCTATTTTACAATTATTTTACAATAATTTTAAAACTCACTAAAAAATCTAATAATTAAAAAAAACATTTAAAAACTTTTAATTTTTTCAATAGTGAAAATTTTATTCAAATTACTTTTTATTTGTTAAATAGATATATATTTTTATTAATAATATAACATATTTATGAGTAAGGTATAAATTTATATATAAATTCTAATATAAATTAATTAATCAAAACTTTGTTATCCATAGTAATTTATCTATAAAAATAAGTTTTTAATTTAATGATTATTTTATTTTGAATATTAAAGGGTACTAGCAATTAATTTTAATATTAAGGTTTTTTATTTATATATATCATATTTTACAGATATTTAAACTTTCTAACAAATATTTTATATGCCTAAGTCTAAATAAATTAACACGTTTTTCTTATTTAAAATTTAAAATTAAATAATAGAGTATTGATTTGTTTTATAAAGTTTATTATATGTTACAGTTTAATTAAAATTATTGTTAATTCTCTATATTTTTTTATTCGCCTTTTAAACATATAATTTATTTATTAATTTAATAGTATGTAAGTGTTTAGTTAAAATTTTTGTATTAAAATAACCTATTTTATAAATTAATCAAAAATTAGTTTCGAAATTTTGCCTCTAAAATTCTTTTATTTCATGAATACAAAGCTTTTTTATATAATTAAGATAAAATAAAATTTTAAAAATTTATAATTTCAAAGCCATCAAAATTTAAAAATTTTATTTAAAAAATAATAAAAAAAATAAAGATAAAAAAAAAAAAAAAAATTGAAAACTAATGAAACTTAAAATTTCTCTATTCTCGACTTTTTTACTTTTAGCCTTATTAAACTAAAGCCTCTGTACTTATACTTATAATATAAAAGATGTCTTTTCTTGGAAGTCAACGAATATATCTGACACATCAGTAGATAGTAAATATGAAGTTAACAAATTGATTAAAGATTAAAACTCATACAAACAATTATCCTTATAACTAACTGACTCTAAAATTGTTGTTGTAACTTCTGGATATGATAATTATCCAATTGATCATACAGCTAATGTGTAGATAGCTCTATTTGACAATAAAGGTAATAAATTTTACAAAATATTTTTTAAAAAGGATTTAGGACATTTTAAATTTATTAAAGATATTTTTATTTATATTTGCAAAATTTATTTTAAAAAAATAAATAAAATCATTAAAGTTAAATATTATTCAAAATTTAAATTATTTTTTATTTATAATATTTTTTAAAAATATCAAAGGTAAAATATAAAAATCTGTAACTTTTTACGGATTATAGAATATTTAACATGTTGCTTTAAGTTTAACTAATGTCGAAGGAGAATTTGTTTATATGTATAATAATGACGACTACACCTTTATAACTTTTTACGACTAAAATCTCGAAGTTACTAGAGAAGTATAAAAAGAAAAAGTAAAACCAAACTTATATCAATTATATTTATTTCCTCATAAAATTATTTATTTAATTAAAAATATAAAAAAAAGTTAATTTTTTTTTATTTTTATTATAGTTGATCGCTAATAATTGTTACTACCCAAATATTTCACTTGGAAAAGATCTGATGTATGTTGCTTTATTATGCTATGAATTTATTAAATTTAATAGAGTATTAGTTTTAGATTTATCTGATACATCTACTTATTCTATATTGTAAAACCATAATTATGGTAACTATGCAAAATTTTACATCCGGGCTTACTCTATTCAGGCCTATAAAGATGATTCAGCTATTTTTCATTTTTATAACGAAAATCAAATTTAAGAAAAAATATTGGTATAAGTCTAATACGATTCTAAAGGTATACAAAATATATATGTATAAATTAATAATTTTTAAATTTTTAAATTTTTAAATTTTAATTATTTTTAAATAGTCAATTTTTTTAAATTATTTATATAGGGGAATAAAAATCCGAATTTCCTAAAGAACAAGAGGTACCTATAAGTTTAACTTAATCATCTTATTATCCTTGGACATCATTTTTGCATCAAAATAAAGAAATGGCCACTTTTTTAGCAAATGATAATTCAAACACTTTATTAATTTACACTTATGGAAAAGATGGAAGTAAAATTTGCTCTGATTTAATAGATATAACTGGTTATAATAGTTAAAGTTATCTTTACGGTATTGTAGGTGATTAAGGATGGATTTATATAGAAAATCAACAATCAAATGAAGGGCATTTCCTCATTTTTGACCCAAAAAAATGTTAAATGGACTTTGAAAATATAGGTGAAGGTACAGGCCTTTAAGATGGAATGGCTGGAAGTTTCGTGAATTATAATAATGGAGAAATTTTGATGTTTGAGCTTGGAAATTTGTTTAATCCTTCCTAATAGGTTCCTTTGTTGTAGGATTCTAGCAAAATTAGTCTATAGGCTGTTTTGTATGAAATTGGATCTTATAAATCTTAAGATGGTGATGATGATGATGATGATGATGATGATGATGATGATGATGATGATAATGATAATGATAATGATAAGGACGATGATGACGCCTTTATTTTAGGATTTAATTTTTTGACCACTATCATTCTAGCATTTTTTATGATCTGATTATAAAAATTTTAATTCTTTATAAAAAATATATTATTTTTTAAGACTATTAGTATTTTTAATAAAATTTTATATTTTTCTATATTATTGAATTTGTCATTTTCAAAAATCCTTAAAAAAATTGTATTATTACCTATGTAATTTTAATAAATAAATAAATTTTACCTCTAATTTTTATTTAAGTAAAAATTAACTTTTTTTAATTATATCTAAATGTAACTTATTCCGTTAAAAGTTGTAGATAGTACTAAATTGTATATCTACTATACTAGGAATGCTCTAGTTTCTATTGTATGTGTATATGACCCCTTCACCCTTAATATTTTATTAAAAAAAACAGGATTAGTAAAATTAATTTTAGCTTTTATACTATAATATAATACTTTTATTTAATGATAATAGGTAAGCCTGCTATAAAAATATATAAAATTACTTTTATATATAATAAAAAAAGTATAAATAAATTTATATAATTGGATAATAAAACTATTTTATGAGCAATGCAATAACCTCGGTCAATCTTGCCAGAAAAAGTAATATACATAATATTACGTATGTTTCTAATTTTTAAATCATATATTAAATGTAATGATTATATTTTATGAATTTTTATCTAAAATTTTTTTGCTTCACATATTGATTTTATATTTTTTCTATTATAAAATATCAAATTTAATAATTTATATATAAGATTATATAAACTATTTATCAAATTTAAACAATTTTTAAATAAATTTAATAAAATATATATGTTTTAATTACTGATTATAATAAATCTAGAACTCCTTATTTTTAAAAATAGAACTAATAAATACTTTTAATAAAATAAATTTTGTATAAATAAAATTAAATAATATTAGATTTATTGATAAATCATAATTTCATTTTATTTTATACATTCAAACAAGCTTTTTTTTATTAAATGCGAGTAAAATTAAAAATCATTTTTTTTAAATTAATGATTTATATTTATATTTATTTTTGAATAAAATATTAAACAAAATCTTTAAAATATATTATAATATATTTTCTTTAGTATTTTTTGATAAAAGCGAAAATAATTAAAGCCATCATACTAAATCCTATAAAAAAGGCATTTTCATCATCATCATCGTCTTTATCATTTTATTTAATAGATACAATTTCATAAAAACTAATTTAAATACTTCCTTAATCGTTGGAGACTACATAATTTCCAAACTCAAACATCAAAATCTTTTTATCATCGTAATCTAAGAAACTTCCTGCCATTCCTTATTTCATACCAGTTCCGTCACCTAAATCTTCCAAATCCATAGTACATTTTGTTGGGTCAAAAAAGACAAAGTGACCTTCATCATTAGTTTCATCTTTTAAATAAGCGCAACCCATTCCTTGAATAAATTCATATTATATCAGTGGATTTTTGGATCAAAATTTAATTATTAGAAAGTAATTTAATTTCAAGAAAGAAGTAATACTAATTATTAATAAAAAGTATAGTTTAATAAAGGCTAATTATTTTAATTAATATAAGTGGAATTCGATAAAATTAAAAACAAACTTTATTAACCGTGTGAATAAATTTTTTTAAATTATTTTAATTAATTTATAAATTAAATTAAAATATACCCTCATTTATTAAATTTTGGATGTCATAGTAATAATTTCACCATTAAATCCAATTATATTTATTTCTTTAGAATGTATAATATTAAATAAAAGTAAATTGTTATTCAGTCATCGGAAGCTAAAAAGATAAGAAATCTAAGTAAAATTTTAATTCTTTAAAATATAAGGATATTTTATTGTTGAATTTAATTATTTTATTTTTATAGAGATTTATAAATATTTTTCTTATTCTAATTTTATTATAGTTATTTTAATAAATAGCTCATAAATTGATAATATTAATATTAGTATTTAAATATTTTTTTTTGCTATTACTTTAATTAATTTTTAAATTAATAACGAAATAAAATAAATTTTAAATATCTAATTATTTTTCTTTTTTCATAAACTATTAAAAAGAATTTTTACACTAATGTCATAAAAATTATTATAATTTAAATATATCAAAATGTAATTTTTTTAATTTCAGATCATATAAAATCCTAAAATAACAGCGATCCACAAATTAAATCTTAAATTATTTGCATCATCACTCTAATCGTCACCTTTTTCATATTTAACAGATCCAATTACATACAAATTAGCCTATAGACTTTTCTAACTAGAATCTGATAAAAAACGTAATTTGTTAGAAGAATCAATCGAATTCCCAAACTCTAACATCAAAATTTCTTCATTATCATAATCCATAAAACTTCCTGCCATTCCTTCTTTAAGGCCAGTACCTTCGCCTATATTTTTAAAGTCCATTTAACATTTTTTTGGGTTAAAAATGAGGAAATGCCCTTCATTTTATTGTTAATTATCTATATAAATCCATCCTTAATCACCTAAAATACCATAAAGATAACTTTAACTATTATAACCAGTTATATCTATTAATTCAGAACAAATTTTATTTCCATCTTTTCCAAAAGTGTATACCAATAAAGTGTTTGAATTATCATTTGCTAAAAAAGTGGTTATATTTTTATTTTCGAGCAAAAAAGATCTCCAAGGATAATAAAATGATTAAGTTAAACTTATTGGTGCCTTTTGTTCTATAGGATATTCGGATTTTTATTGCCCTGAAAAAATAAAAATATAAATTTAACATTCCAAAACAAATTAATTATTTAATATTTTTTTTTAATTTTTACCTTTAGAATCGTACTAAACTTAGAATAATTTATTTTCACCTTTATGATTTCTGGCATAAAAATGAAAAATAGCTGAATCATCATTATAGGCTTAAATAGTATAAGCCCTTACGAATTCTGGTGCATGGCTAAAATAATTATGGGTTTGCAGAGTAGAACAAGTAGTAATATCAGATAAATCTAAAACTATCACTTAATTAAATTTAATTAATTCATAACGGAATAAAGCAACATACATCAAATTTTTTCCAAAAGATATATTTGAGTAATAATTATTACTTACAGAAATTAACTATTGTCAATATTAAAAAAATTAATTTTATTTTGATTCAAAATAAAATATTTATTAAAAATTAATATAATAAATAAAAGTTTCATTTATACTTTTTCGTTTTAAATATTTCTAGTAACATCTAGGTTTTGGTCATAAAAAGTATAATAGGTGTGATCTTTATCATTATAAATAATAATAAATTCACCCATGACATTGGTTAAACTTAAAGCAATATGTTCAATTAAAATTATTCCGTCAAAAGTTACAGATTTCAATATTTTACCTTTTAATTTTAAAAATACTTTAAATATTTAATAATTAATATTCTTATAAATTATAATGCATTTTTATTTTTTATATAATTAATTTACACAAAATGATAATTAATTGTTTTTTTATTAAATTTGATTTAAAATTAAAATACAATTAAAAAAAGTAAACAAAATCTGAAATTTAATGAATTAAAAAATATTCCAAAACCATTTCAAATAAAAAACAATTTTCAATTATGTAAGATAATATTTTTCTATTTAAAAAATTAGTTAAAATTTATAACCTTTATTGTCAAATATAGCTATCTACATATTAACTGTATCTTCATCATCTGGATAACTATCATATCCATAAGTTACAAAAACAATTTTGGACTCAGTCAGTTATAAAGATAATTAGTTGGCTTCACCTTAATCTTTTAACATGTAGTTAATTCCATAATTACTTTTATCAGATATATTAATTGGTTCCCAGGTAGAAACGTCATTTATTTTGTAAGTATAACTACAAATTCCCTGATTTAATAAGTAAACAAATAATAAAACCGAGAATAAAGATATGTTTAGTTTCATTAGTTTTCAAATTTTTTTTTTTTTTTTTTTAATTTTTAATTTAATTGTTATTTTTAAATATATATTTTTAAATTTTTTATGGCTTTAAAATTATAACTTTTTAAATTGATATCTTTCTTATTTATAAATAATACTTTATTAATGGAAATGATAGTATTTTAAAAACAAAATTTGGTAACTAATTTTAAGAATTTATTTGAGAAATCATTATTCAAAAGATAATTTTTATTAAGAGTGAATATAAAAATTTTTTATTAAATAAAGTTTTAATTAAAAATTGAAACATATAATTAACTTTATCAGTATGCTAATAATCTATTAATTTTAAATAAGTATATTAATAAAAATTAATGTATCAGTAAATTTTAAATAGAAGTTTAATATTAATTGCATTATTTGTACTTTAAACAAATTTTTGTAAAAATTTAGTATTATTAATAATCATTAAAATTATATAATTATAATTTTAATTAAATTAATAGTTTTATTTTATTAATAAATTATTATAGAATGCAAAATTTAAAATAATCCTTTTTAACATTAAAATGTATATATATATAAATTTAATCACTAATATGATATATTAATTAAATATCAAATAAAAAGTACTTTTATTATAGTTTACATAATATAAAGATATATTTAAAAAAAATTTATATGTTATATTAAAAAAATTAAAATAATTTTATAGGTGGTTTAATATATACTATTAAAAATATTTTTATATTTTTTATTTAAATTAATTTAAAATTATTAAGTAAAAACCCCATGCCAGTATAAAATTTAAAAAATATTATTAGTTACTTAATTAATATGAATATTAGATATTCTAATGTTTATATTTAATTTGGCAACTTTTATCTTTTAACCAAAAAGATCAAATATAAAAATTTTATAGATATTAAAATCAAACTATAAAATAATATTAACAAATAGTAAAATACAAAAAATCTTGATTTATTTTTATTTTAAGATGTTTTTATTATTTTCGTATGTGTATATGTAAAATTAATTAAGAAATTTAAATAAGGTAAAAACTATTTAGTATATTTGAAGTTTATAAAATTTAATCTGAATAAAATTATAATTTCATAAACAATAATTATTCACGATGATTTATGATAATATATTAATATATTGAATATAAATTTACTTGGTATATAAAATAGTAAAAATTTTTATAATCAAATCAGTGTCATTCCTACAATTAGGAAAACTAACACGGCTTTAAATTCTAAAACAAAAGCACTATCTTTATCATAGAATTAAACAGATCCTATTTAATACAATTAGGCTTAAACACATTTTTATACGGAAAAATCATACCAATTTCCAAACTCAAACATATAAATTTTTTTATTCTCATAATCCAATAAGCTCCCTGCAATTCCTATTATAATATCAGTTCCATCACTAATAGTTTTCATATCCATAGAACATTTTTTAGGGTTAAAAAGGATAAAATGGCCTTCGTAATTATCAGTGTCTTTTAAATAAGCCCAACCCGCATTTCCTATAATTCCATAAGAAAAGTATTCAGCATCATACCCGGTTATATCTATTATTTTAGAGCAAACTTCATCCCCATCTTTAGAATAGGTGTTAATTGATAATGAATTTTTATTATCACCAGCCAAAAAAGTAGCAGTTTTTTTGTCTTCTAATAAATATGATCTCCAGGTTTAATAAAATTCTTATTGATCTAAATCCATAAAAGTTTCTATCTCTTTGGGATATCCAGATTTTTCTTCGCCTATATATATATAAAATATTAATGCTTATAAAGTTTATTTATTTTATAATAAATTGGGTAAAATTCGAACATATTTAAGTACAATAAATTTTTAAATTAATACCTTTAGAATTATACATCACTTAAACTAATTTAGTTTAATCTTCATTATTTATTCCTTGAAAATAAAGTATAGCTGTATCATCGCTGAAAGCTTATATAGAGTAAGCTCGTCCAAAAAATATAGTATAATCTGAATAAGTATAAGTTTTTAATTTGGAATAAGTTGAAATGTCAGATAAATCTAAAACAATCACTATGTTGTGCAAAGACTCATAAAAACTAAATATAACGACATACAATAAATCATTTCCTAAGGAAATTTAAGGGTATATATGTCCTTCCTCGGATAACTTATAACAAAAAATATTTTTATTTTATCAATAATTTTAAAATATTATTATTTATATGGGTATTTTTTTCTGTTAAAATAAATTAATAACTTATTTTATTTACTTTTTAATTTTATACACCTCTTTTAACTTCAAGATTTTAATCATAAAATGTCATATAGGTCGTACCATCATCAGTATACATAAAGACAAATTCACCTTCCACATTTGTTAAACTTAGATCAACAAATTAAATATCCGGCTTATTTTCGTAGGTTTTAGATTTAAGTATATTTCCTTAAAATTTTAAAAATAGTTAATATTTATAGTGTAACCAATAAAAAATTTTTTATTAAATTTTTATAATTAATCTACTAATTTCAAAATTACTGTGTTTATTAAATTTTATTAAAAATATATACAATAATTAATAAATAATATAATTTTTGTTTGGTTTATTAAATTAAATATCACTAAAATATTACAAAAATTATTTTTTCTATAAAAAACCTTTATTTAAATAAAAATATCAAATTTATTACCATCATTGTCAAATATAGCTATTTACATATTAAATGTATCCACATCAGTTGGATAATTATCAAATCCATAAATTACAACAACAATTTTTGAGTCAGTTAGTTATATAGATATCGAATTAGAATATTCTTGTATATAATGTAAGAAGGAAACATCAAAATTATCTTCATCTGTTATATTTGTCTTTTTCCATTTTTTAACATCATTTATATTATGATTAGCATTGCATAGGGTTTAATTCAATAAGAAGGCAATCAGTAAAAAAATTGTTAATAGAGAAATTTTCAATTTCATAAGTTATCTGCTTTTATTTTCTATTTTTTATTTATTTATTAATTTTTTATTAAAATTTATAAATCAGTGGCTTCTACAAAAATAATTTATGGTTTTTTTTATTATCAAATATATATATTATTTTTAATTAATAGTAATTTTAGCATATATTTAAATTAACTTATAACGTTAAATTATATTATAAAAAGAATACTTAAGTCCATTAATTAAATTTAATTTTCAATCGTTATAGAAATTTATAAACAATAATACTTAATAAAATTAAATATAGTTGCTACCATAAAAATTTATTTTCGATTTTAATTTTTTTCTAATAATTATTTTAATTAAAATGTTAAAATGTAACCTATAATAAATATAATTATAAATATTTTTATACTAATTTAATTTAAAATATTAATATGAGTTATTTTTTAAGTTTAATTTAAATTTATTAATATGGGTGAATACAAAATATAAATTAATACTTGTTCTAATATTAAATAGTAACTTATAATAAATAAATTAACTTATTAAAATCATTCATTAATTAAATTCAAGTTAAAATCTAAAAAATAATTATTTTATATATTCAAATCATATATCTGTTATTAATTTTAAATATTTAAGTAAAGTTTTAAATAATTAAACTTTGAAAATCTAAGTTATATGTTCATAATTTGTTAATATGCTTAACCTTATTCTAAATTATTTATATATTTTTTACTATACATATATATCAATTTAGAAGAATAGTAGAAATGCGATTAATTCTTTTAAAATATATATTAGAATGAATATTTTTTAGCAATACTCTTTATAAAGCAACATTTTTAATAACATTATTTATTTTTCAAAAAAAAAAGCCAGAATTTTTTAAAAAAAATATTATTTTAAACATACAAATAAAGTCATATAACGCAATATCATGAGGAATGTTTATTTTAGTACATTAAAAAAAATTGGATTTGAACATGCCAGCTGTTTTTATTTAATTAATATTATTATTGTTCATAAATAAAAAATATGAGAAAATTGGATTTATTATTAAGATTTTAAACAAAATAAATTTAAATATAATTTAAGAAATAGTGATTACAGATAAAATTTAAATTTTAAATAATATTTTAATATTTCTTAAAATAATTATAATTAAATAATATTTATTATTAATATTTATTCTAATTTTTCGAATAGCTTTATTTGATTTATTAAATAATTTAAGTTATTACAATACAAAATATAATAGTTATTTTTATATTTTAATGAAAAATTATTAAAAAATTAAAATAATAGAAATATTATTTAACATATTCATTAATTTGTGTGTTTTCATAATTTTGTATTTCTTCATATTTTATTTAAATACTTTATTATTACTGTATATAATTAGAATTAATTTTTACTTTCCTTTATAGAATTATAATTTAAATTATCTATAAAAACCAAATTAAAAGAAATAAAATTAGTAAATAAAAAATAATAAAAAAGTTTATTTATTTTTATACGAAATTTTTAAAATTAAAATTTAATTCATTAACATACTTTTACAATAAATATATAAATTTATGTAGTTTTAAAATTACTAATATAATCAAATTATTTAAAATTTAATAGGTGATATAATCTAAATTTATTAGTAAAAAATAATATTTATTTTAATATACTACAAATGTAATTTTTTTTTGTATTTAAGTTCATCAGTGTTCTTATTTATGAAATATATTTTTAGTTTATATATTATAAAAATATAATGAATATTAATGAATTTTAATTTTTTTAATATTATTAATCTTTTATCAAATACTATATAATTTGCAAATTTTAATTTATTCTTAAAATTAAATTTTTTTTTTTTTTATATAAATATTCTTTTTAAGATTATTAATAATATAAATAAATACTTGATTTTTTATTTCTTATTTAAAAGGCTTAAAAAGCTATATAAAATGTAGAATTTGCTTATTTTATTCTTTTATATATACTGAATTTGTAATAATGAATTAATATTATTATAAATAGATAAATTAAATAAAAATTATTATTAAATAAAAAAAAATCGTTGAATTATATAATTTAACTCTATATATCTTATAATTATTACGAAATTAATAAATATAATAAGAAATATATAATTATTTGAATTATAATCTATATAAATTTTGAAATTTTTGTACATAAATATTTAAAATAATTAACTTTTTTACTTGATTAATATTAATTTTCAATTTCAAATTTTTTTTTCGTTATTACTTATTTAAAGAATTTTTAAAACCTTTTACCTTGGTGAATATTATTCTATAACCATTCGAGATAAAACTTCAATATATCATTAAATTCTAGAATTTTATTTATTATTCTTTTCTTTTTTTTACCAATGTTTATTTTATATACAAATATATTTAGTGATAATAATCATCAAAACTAATTTTATTTTATTAAAATAATTTTAAAACCTTTTTAAGATAAAGATTAAATAGTATTATATTATACTTTAAGTTCTGTTTTCCTACAAGATAAAAATGCTTTTTATTTTATATAGTATATGTTCAATATCTCTTATTTTAATCAACTATGATTATCATTATTTTTGGTATATTCTACATCAAAAATTACATTACTATTTTATTCATTTTTTCCAAAAATTAAATAAAGAAAATTTCTATTCAGCGTCTTTTTTTTTCTTCAATTATTATACTATTAATTATATTAGGATTTTATATTATTTGTAGCATTATAGCTATTAATTATTTTTCCTTTAAATAAATAAATTCTTATGCATAATTTATTTTTAATTTTTATATTATTTTTTTAATTTTGTTATTATAATTAAGATGAATACTAACAATAATTTAAAAAAAAAATATAATCTTTTCCAATATGTTGAATTATTTATATATTATAGTAAATGTGATAAATAAAATTTATATTAAAAGTAAGAAAGTTAAGGTCTTTTTTGAAAAAATTTACAAAATTTAAATTTATATAAAATTTAATGTTTTCATAAAAAAAAAATAATTATTATTATACAATTTATTAAAATTATTTTTTGGTCTATTTTTAATTTGCTTTTATATTTGTTTATATTAAAATATTGAAATTTGATAACCTAATAAATACTAAATGTTAATATATTATTAAAAATATATATTTAAAATCCAAACAAATATTATAGAACGAATTTTATCTTATAATATATTAAACCTATGTCAATATATTTATATATTAAATAATATTGGCGTACTTTATAAGTATGATGCAATTTAGATTTAAAAAATTTTTAAATAAATATAATCAAAAATAATTTTTTATAGAACAATATTTTTTAGTTAGATAGTATATTTGTTTACAAACTATAAATTTAGATAAAAACATTTATAGTATTTTAATTAATAATTATCAGGCCGTAAATACCCAAAAATGCCCAGAAACACTTTATATTTTTTTTTTGCTAATTGTATGAAAAGTAAGTTTTCTACATTAAATTTTATATAGAGTAATAATTAATAATTATAAATACTGTATATTAAGCTTATTATATTTATAAATCTTGTATTAGTAATATAAAATGAATTTTTTTTTATATATTTAAGATATTAATTTTAATTCATTCAACAAAATAAATTTTTTTAGAATATATTTAAAAAACTAATTATTATACTATAAAATAAATATTTTATAAATAAATATAATGCTTTTTTCATACTAATTTTATAAATTTATTATAGCATAGTTTTGTATTATAATACTAATTAAGAAATTATTTAACGAAAATTCTTTCTATAAGAAAGGCGAAGCCAATCATTATTTAAATATAAAAATATTACGAAAACGAACTATAACAAAAACTATCAAAAATCTAAATATATATATATTATAAATTAATTAAAAATTCATACAAATATATAATTTAATTTATACTCATAATCAAAATTAAAAAAAGCAAATAAAAGCTTAAAGTAGTATAATAGTAATTTAAAATTTTATAAAATATATAATATAATAATAAAATTCATTCTTATCAATTAATCTCTGTAGCCTCTTCTCCTTCATCAATTATATCCTCGCCTTCGACATCAATAATATCTTCATCTTCTCCTTCGCCTTCACTTCTATCTTCAATGAAATCATCTTCTTCTCCTTCTATAATATCCTCTCCTTCAAGTATATCCTCTCCTTCTCCTTCACCTTCGATAACATCTTCTCCCTCTAAGTCTCCAAGTAATTCTTCACCCTCTAACATACCTTCTCCCTCTGAGTCTTCTAGTAATTCTTCACCTTCAATAACATCTTCTCCCTCTAAGTCTCCTAGCAATTCTTCACCCTCTAGCATATCTTCTTCTCCTTCAACCACATCTTCTCCCTCAACCATATCTTCTTCATCTTCTTCTCCTTCAACCATATCGCCTTCACTAAAAGTCCCAATCTAATAAACTCTAGCCTAATAAGTCAACTACATACTTTAATCAGCCATATTTCCAAACTCAAAAGCCAAAACGTTCTAATTAACCAAATCAATCAGTTACCCAGCCACTCCAGCGAAAATCTAAGTGTTCACAAAACTCTCCAAATCCAATCTACACTCATTAACGTCAAAAAGTCCGAAATTGCCCTCCAATTAAATAGAATCTGCCAAATAAATCCATCCCTAACTTCCGATAACCCCATAATAATACCAAAGATTATTATATCCAGAAATATCGTTTAATTAGGCACAAATTTAGTTTCCTTCTCTATCAAATGTGTATATAAGCAAATTATTGCCCAAATCTGTAGCCAAAAAGGTAGCTAATTCCCCATTTTCGTGTAAAAAAGAGTGCCAAGGCCAGTATTCCACAAATTCGCCTAAAACTAGTGGAGTATTTATGTTTATAGGATATCCACTCTCTATTTATCCTTTATAAAATAATTTAATTTAGACATTTAATTTGAATTTTATATAAAATAATTTAATTGTTAATTTAATTTGAATTTTAACTTATTTTTAATTTTTTAAAAATTATTTTAAATATTTAAAGTTAAAATTTAGTACCTAATGGGTTGAATTTTGTCTAAACTAACATTGGCTAACCATTGCTGTCAGTTGCATAAAAGTGAGAAATAGCAGAACCATCGGGGAAAGCTTAAACATTAAAGGAAAAGAAGTAGTTTGCAGGATAGTCTGTAAAGACGAATTTTTCAACGAATCTTATCGTAGAAGTATCAGATAAATCCAAAACATAAACCATGTTAAAATATTGATCTTCATAATTTCCAATATTACACATTATATAAAGCATATCTTTGCCTACAGAAATTATTGGCTCATAATAGGCAGCTATTTCGTCAAAAGTGTCCAACTTTTTAAGAATTAATAAATTTAAGTATAAAAGTAAATTTATTTAAATATCAACAAAAAACAATTATAAATAAGTTATTTTTTATATAATATTATTTTAATTACTAATTATCTTTCAGTATTTCTAGTAATATTTAGGTCTTCATCATAAACAGATATATAAATTCCAGAATTATAATTGATAACATGCAAAAACTCTCCCTTTACATTAGTTGTTCCTAAAGTGGAAACATAATATTATTAGACATCACTAAAGACTCTTTGAGCAGTTTATTAACCTAAAAAATAAAATAATTTAATATAAAAATATCCACTATATTTGATACAAATAATAAAAATTTAAAACAAATTTACAATTTTTTGTTATAAATTTTTATTAATGCAAATATACTTATAATATTTTTTTTTTTATAATTAAAATTTTATATTACCCATTGAATCGTAAACTACCAACTTTTAAGCTATTATGTCGTCTGAATAATCACTAAGTCCATTCAACATAGCTACCATTTTAGTATCAGATATCTAAAGGGTTTCAGAATTATAGTAACTGTATTTATTATCAGAAATATTTTACAATATAATATTGTTTTCATTTGTTATATCAGTTAACAACCAGTTTGGTACATTTTTGATATCAAACTATTTAAGGCATACGCTTTAATTAAATAAAGCTAGAACTATAACCACTAAACAAGCAAAATTTATTTTACTTATCATACTTTTTTTTATTTTTTTTTTTAACTTAATTTATTAATTTTAATTAAATTATATGTTAAGTGGGTATTTAAATTTAGGTTTAAAATTCCAAATTTATCAAAATAAAGAATATTATTAATCTTAAACATAAATATAATTTACTAATTAAGCCAATAAATTAATTAGATATTCCAATATATCTAATTATAATAATAACTTAACTTATTAATGATTTTTCATTAAGTGAAGTAACATAAAATAGGAAGTTTTTAAATAAATCTATAAAAATTCAAACCGTTATATAAAAGTTGTTACTTTATATTTTAATATTGAAAAATTTAAAAATAAAGCTATAATCGAAATAGAAAATTCTTATGTTATAAAATATTCATATCTTAATAAAAAATAATATAAATTATCTTTTTGTTTAAAAGATTCACTTAAAATTATAAATATAAATCACTAACCAATATTTAAATATTTTTACTATTTTTAATTAATTTACTATTTTTTGGGATGTATAAATGTTATAAAAATTCTTTATATTTAAATTAAATATAAGATAGAACAGAAAAATATAATTATATTTTCAAAGGTTGTCATTTATTTTTATATATATATAAAATAAGTTTCAATTTTTATAAATTTTATACCATATATCAAATGTCAAAATTTATAATTTATCTTATAGTAAAGTTATATAGATCTATTTATTTTCTTTTTTATATATAAATAATTCATTTAATAAATTAAATTAAGATTTTTGGATACACTTAAATAAAAATTATTATCTTTAAGTAGTTTTAAATAAACAAAAATGTTTAAAAATTAACTTTTTAAAAGAAACTACAATTATATATTGTTTATATAAATATTAAATAAAGATTGATGAAACATTAAAATTATAAAACTTCTAATTATAAATTACGAATAATAGTAATAAAAATAAAAATCTAAAAAAATAAATACCTATTATTAATTTCAACAAAAAAAATATATTTAATTAAAATAATGATTGGGATTTTTATTCTATTTTGTTATCAATAATCTCATCTACTATTTTATACTTATTATAATGATAAATACGCTAATTTTAAATTTTAAAATTTTTAATTACAATAATTTTAAATAAATTCATAATCTATAATTTAAAATTATGTATATAATGGACTTACTTAATTTTAAATTTTAAGTATTTTTAACCATCCAAAAAATATTTTTGCAAAATATATAATTTTAGAAAATATCTTTCATTATATTTTTAATATATCTATTTTTTTATATTACTATATATAACATTTATGATAAATACATAAAACCAATCTTTATAAACTAGTTAATAAATAGTTACTAAAAATATAAAAAATAAATAAAAAAATTTATAAAATTGTATATACTATTTAATCCCCCCCATTTATTATGCAAATGATTTGTTAACAATTTTTTATTAATAAAGAATTATTAATACATATAGAATTAAAAATGAAAAAAATATTATCAAATTAAAATATAAAAATTAAAATACTATAGTTTTTAATATAAATATACAAGTATTTAATTTAATTATTATATTTACAATATAATAATATATTTTGGATTTTATAACCAAGACAAATATATATATATATTTAACTTCAATAAATGTATTATAAAATTTATACTATAAGTTATTTTTCAAATAATTTGGTGAAAAATAATTAATGATTAATCATATTTCATTATATTATTTCATATAAAATTTTTAATAAATTTTAAATAATTATATATTGATTAAACAATTTCGTTAATTAAATATAGTAAACTGTTTATTTATTTATTTGGAATTCTAAAATCATATTATATATAAAATACTCCAAAAAAATCCAATTAAAAATATTATTAAAAATCTATAAATATGGTAGATATATTTTAAATAAAAAAATTTTTGATATATTTATTTTAAAAAAAAAATAATTTTAATTTTATTATTAAACTTAACGTTTCATCTGAATTCAAGCTTTTAAAAATAAACATAAAGATTTTTTATTAAAATAAAAATTGAAAAATTATGTTCATTTATTTTATTAAATAATACGAAATATTTTATTTTATACATGATAAATTAAATAATACGAAATATTTTATTTTATACATGATAAATTAAATAATTATTTATTTATTTTATAAATTGTGATTAAGTAAATTAAAAGAACAATAAATAGGTTTTGATTTTTACATATTTATATAACATTTTAATTTATAAATTTATAATATCATATATATAAAAATTATAAAACATAAATTACAAATTTATAAATTAATATATTATATAAATATATAAAAAGCAAGTTTTAATTTTTATTAATATAATTGAAACTAAATAACATAATTCAATAGGGGTCATATGATGCTTCATATTTAAAATAGCTGAAATTGAACTATACAATTCAACTGTGTAGATTCCATCATATTCTAATTTTTTATAGTATCAAATTATATTTAATAATTATTTAGCTGAAATTGAACTATACAATTCAATAGTGCTCAGCATATAATATTTAAATTTTATTAAGCTGAAATTGAACTCTACAATTCAATAGCGCATATTCATA